>JAAAKG020187171.1:5966-25142 GCA_010014905.2 Druon quercuslanigerum | reverse complement strand
AACAAAAATAAATTGTCAGGCCTTACCAACCTGACATAATCAGCACCCTGGTCCCTCTCATACCAAATTTCCATACTGCCCTCGCCTATTTGCTCGGGACGTGACAAACTAAAATATTTTTATCCAAAATTGTTGATTTCAAACATTTTTAATTTTTTAAGTCTTTAAAGCGGCATTTTTCAAGTGAAGGACTTTTTCTGGCTCTTTAATCTAATATAAGCAAACAGAAATATGGCTTTTTATCGAAATTTGAACTTATTAAGGCAAATAAAATATCGTTAGAGTCGACAGATATCGTAGATTTCGAATATAATATTTCTAAATTACTAATGGCAAAATTAAGAAAATTTATACCTGGCATTTTATTTATCATCACTTACAAAGGACAGGGTCAATTTATTTTAATATTATCCAGTAAGAAATAGTAGGAGCACTCCATTAGTCGGCTAGGTATTGTATTCTGGTCCCGGGTAGTGATGCAACATCGAAATCGAAATATCGGAAATATCGATATTTTGACTTCGATATTCGATATTTTAATATCGATATTAGACTGTCGATATATCGATCATCGATATCGATATTGATGTCCGTTTATCGATACCAACTGTAATTGTCTCCAGTACAGAAATGCATTTTGTAAATTATCTGTTTATCAGGTTTATGACTTCGTGCATTTAACGGTTTTTCACCAATATAATTTTACAAGTAAGTTTTTTAATTTTTCTTATAAATTTGTAAGATTAAAAAAATGATATTTTAATTATAAGTTGTGATAATGTTAGTTTATAGATAAAAAGGCTAAAAAATCACCTCTAATGATGAAACAAAACGAGGTTGACTTACCGGATTTACAGTCGACTGCAATTAGTACTACAAATTAAGTGTGAGTAACAAAAAAGTACTTAAACTATAAATTCTACCAATTTACAATATTTTATCATTTCATTTAAACTTTATATGATACAACTTGTACATAAATAATAAACAACAAAAAATAATGCATAAAGCTTTAAAATTTATATTGCATTTATGGTGTTTGTAAATAATTATTTATTTACACACGTGTCAAAGATTTCAGTTATGTCACAAATATTACCAAATATTTCAAAATAATTTTAAAGATTACGCAAATATTTGAAAGGACGACGAAGATTAAAAAAAAATGTAAAAGATTTCATAATGATCCAGAAAAGATTTCGGATATATTCAAAAGATTTCAGACAGATTTCAATTATTTTCCATATATTAAAACATTTCACGCAGATTAAAAATATTTAACACATATTTCATCAAAAGTTTGATAGATTAACAAGATTTCAATGATTTCCCAAAAATATAAACTTATTTTTAAAGATTTCGGATAGATTTAAATGATTTCACAAAGGCTTAAATTATTTCTCAAATAAAAAAAGATAAAATCAATTTCTCAGATTTCAACACGGTTGCAATGATTTCCAAGATATTTGAATAATTTTACAAATATTGCCGAATAATGCAAAAATGTATCAAATATTTCGCAGATTTCAGAAAGAGTTCAATGATTTTCCAAATACTACTTTATACTTTATAAAGGCTTCTTATCAATTTCAGAGGGGGGCAAATCAATACTTTGTCCCTCCCTGGTGGATTTCTAAGGGGGGGGGGTTGCCCCCTAGAGCACCGCTGCCCCATGTTTAATAACATTTTTAATAACAATTATTAGCAAAATATTCGTAAAAATTAGAAAAATATCGATAATATCGATTATATCGACATTTTTAGCCGATATATCATTGACATCGATATTTGGTTGCTCGATATATCGATATGCTAAATATCGATATTTTCATTTCGAATTGCATCACTAGTCCCGGGCGCAACTCAGGCAGCGAAGGAAGGCCGCGGTTAATCTTTCAGGTAGAAAATTCCTTTATTTCTTTGAAAATTAAAATATTTCGTTGCAAATTTACTTTATATCCTTAGAAACTGATTTATTAAACTAAATCTGAAACTATTTTATTTTTGCTATATATTTATCTCTTTTCATTTAAAATTTAATTATTGGTTTGAAAATAACTTTTTTTGAAAAGTGAAAATCAATTTTCTACCAAAAATTAGATTTTTTAAAACAAAAAGATGAATTTTGACCTAAAAAAGATTATTTTCGACCAAAAATAGATTCTTTTAACTTTTTAATCATAAAAATGAATTTTGATCCCAAAAATCAAAGTTTCAACCAAATAAAACAATTTTCAACAATGTAACTGAATTGCCTGCTAAAAAAATTTGAATTTTTCAGAAACAATATAATATTTAAATTTTCAGTTCGAAAAAGAAATTTTCTCCTATGAAGCAAATGAATTTTTAAACAACAGTTTAATTTTGAACCAATGAAATTAATTTCGAAACTGAAATATGAATATTTAATCTAAATAGGCAAATTTTCAACAAAATACATGAATTTTCAACTCAAAAAGATTATTTTTCTGTCCAGAAATAAGTATTTGAAACAACTAAATTAAACTTTTCACAAAATACATGAATTTTCAACTAAATTTTTTTTTAACTTTCCAGCAAAAATCAATCAAATAAATCAGTTTCTAAGAAAATAAAGTAACTTTTAAACGAAATATTTGCATTTTCAACAAAACAAGTAAGTTTTCTACCAAACAGATTAAGTGCCTATAAAAAACATGGATATGGTTATAAAGGTCTATAAATACTAAGGAAAAGAAATCCGCATGTTTCATTCACAAACAGACTCCATACTATATTTATACCATAATATATTTAGTATAAATAGCATACACTAATAAAATTTAAATGTACCCCTGTAACATAATGCAGAAGGCTCTGTTGGGAGCCACAGTGCTTCGAGATCCAGCTCAGAGCTGAGCAATAGAAAAAGGTCGCCGAGAGGGCAGGTTTATGTCTATATACATATGTAAATAATATTTATACCTAAACCTTCTTATATTTCTTGAGAAATGGAAAAATTATTTTTCAAAGAAGAAAATAAGTGATGATAAATAAAATGATAGATATAAATTTTCCTTATTTTGCTATTAGTAATTTAGAAATATTATATTCGAAATCTACGATATATGTCGACTCCAACGATATTTTATTTGCCTTAATAAGTTCAAATTTGGATATTGCTCTTCGGTGATATTAGATTAAAGAGACAAAAAAAGTCTTTTATTTGAAACATGCCGCTTTAAAGACTTGAAAAATTAAAAATGTTTGAAATCGACAATTTTTGATAAAAATATTTTAGTTGATCAACGGTTTTAGTTACATCTGATTTCATTTAGTTTTCTTTAATTTCATTTAATTCCATCTCATTTCACTTAGTTTTATTTAATTTTAGTTCAAAAATAATCAGTTTCAATTGGAAAGTCTCAGTAGTTAAACAAATTTTCATTCGACAATTTCCCTATTTGTCATTTTCTCATTCTCACCACATAAATTTTGAAATAATGTTAATAATTAAAAATAGTTAACTTTTAGATTCTAGCTGGAACATAGAAAAGCAACAGAAAAGACATGTGGCACTTTAAAATCATTAATTGTTTCTCATGGGAGGAGTATACCAAAGTCCTTGCCCATTGTCCCATTCTTATGGGAGGAGCACCTGGAATACCGCTGCCGCAACTTATGGAGTTTGAAAACTACCTGTTTTTACACCTTTGACCGCGAGCGCAATTTGAGTGTGGCCAACGCGCCCACATCACGAACTCGAACCCAGCTCCGAGATCCAGCCCAGCGCTCAACAATAGAAAAAGGTCGCCGAGAGGGCAGGTAGCCTTCAGATCGTGTTAAGCTATAGATCAAGTCGTTGTATGTGTGGGGCCAATAAATATAGCTTAAAATGAAAAACGAAACAAAGATGAATATATATTATTAATAAATCGTTTTTTGTTTTATTTTTATAATAAAATACCATACTATAATAAGCTTTTCTACCTAGCGTTAAGAGCTATCAAAAAGGCACACTTTATATTTGAAAAAATTAAAATTACTATGTGGAATACTTATTGAAACTTTTCCACAGTACTTGCAAGCATAGCGCATGAGGCTACTCTGCTAGAGATACGCAGGTACCTACAGTTATACCTGTTATACCAGTCATACAGATATACCTGCTACTTGAAGAGGGTCAAGTTAACTTTGTGGACAAGTACAATTACCTCTTAACTCAGTTAGCGTAGCAATTTTTATGTGCCCTGTGTAAAATTAATAATTATTGAAACTGCTATGTAACATAGCATATGATGCTGTTTTTGACGGTATAAAATGCCTTTACTTCATAATATAAGTTATTTTAGTGAAACATTACAAACTACTAATAAGCTCCATATCTCACCAGTTTATTATGTTAAATAGTGAATACTTCTTTTCGGGTAAACAGAAGTCTTTTTTAGTAGAATTTTTCAATCCTTTTATCAGTCCACTGTTTCGGTGAAAGCTTATAGATTGTTTTGAATATTTGTTCTTTTTGGACGAAAAGGGCTATTTTCTTTGAAAAATTAATATTCTTGCTAAAACGTAATAAAAGCTAGTTAAACTTTCCATTAGTCTAGTTTAGGCAGATAAATTTACGATAATTATATATTATCCAGAGTAGTCCTAAGCAGTCCGGAGTAATTTGAGACAATCTAAACTAATCGCAATTTATTTCTAAAATTTCATGTTTTTATGTATTTGCCGTTGCAAAAATTAGCTTTTACAAAAAATATTTAACCTGCTAATCTTATTCTACGTCGCACAAAGTAGATACACTAATGTCTGTTTAATAAGTCTAATATGACAAGAGTCACAGAAATGTTTACCGACACCAAAATAATAAACGATATTTTTCTCCAGCTTTAGTTCTGTGACTGTCACGTGATTTTTGTATGCCTTTGTTTTTACGTGAACAAGAGAAATTTCAAGAAGTAATATTTAAACACATAGAGCATATTAATAAAGCCTTAGGGACAATTTTCGACACCTCAGCACCAACTGATACGCTTGGTAACCATTTAGTGTCGTCGGTTCTAAATAGAACATCTGTTATACTGCTACCGAGGCTGGCTACCAGATACATTCTTATCCTTATATATTTAGTGTATATCGATTTTGTTGGTAAGTGTATTTCGTGTAACTATACTTACAATTTTTCTAGTGTAAGGAAGATAGCGCCGAACAGTTAACAGTCAAAGATTTTTTTCAGTTAATAGGATGCGGCATTGATACATTCCCCCCCTGGTCAGGGCTAAATTATTTGTAAGATTTAATATGATTTGGATTTGAAATACGTCTGATATTTATTATAACTACATGATGCAATATGCACTTATAGAATGCCAGAGATTCGTCCTTCTCGGGATCCTCTCCTTCGGTGTAAGTTCCTCCAGAAAAGACCAAATTTGCGTCGACGTTTCAAAACTCACGATTCAAGAGAATAGGATCTTCTTGATACTTTAGCGACTGTGAACAAAATAAAGTGAGATTCGACCCGTGATTCAGCTCGCCAGCTTGGTTTTCTGCTCAAGCCTAAGGCATGGTACTAATTAGTCGCGGCCTTGGCCGTTTCCAAGAAAGCAAGAAGGAGGTTCGAGTCTAATCAGAGAACAGATTTAGGGAACCTTACCATTGCCGTCGTATTTGAATTCTAATACAATCGCTCAATTCTGACCTTGAAAAGCTTAGTCCATCCAAAACCTCATACAATTCTACGAAGGTTAAGTTCGTAGAACCTTGAAGCTGGTCTGGGGCCTTCAGGCTCTAGATATCTTCACAATGATTCATCTAGAGTAGTTGTAGGGGTGAGGTTAGCAGCAAGAAATACGGTGCGACTATTTCTAGTAGGCTCACAATTTGGCGATGTTGAATCGTTAAGGTGTCTTTACGATATCGTAAAAACATCGTATGATCTGACGATGTGTTTACTGGGTTTGAATCCTACCTCAGCTCACCTTTAAGTAGTGAGCAGAGTTAAATGTCCTGAAATTCTCCAGTTTTCGAGCCCGAATTAAGTAACTTAAGTAATTAGAGCAACTTCTGTAACATGTTTTTCTCACTGTAGGTATTTAAAATCATTAATGAATATATTTCTATTTGTTCTTACAGAATTAAGTTCGCCAGGTGACTCATCTAGACGTTCTTGGTTCTCGCGCCATTTCTCGTACTCAACCTCAGGCTCAACCTCGAGCTCGCGCCGAATTGACGGACATCCTCCGATCGAATCTTTAATGAGTAAGTAACTCTCTTTTCCACGTTGCACTTTACAGATTCGTTACACATTGGACTTAAGAGGTTTGGCCAGAACAATATAAAAAATCTTAAAGGTAGCTTTTGATGATTTTTCTACACTTCCTCAAGTTAGTAGTGGAAGTACGAAGAAGTAAACAAAAAACGCCCTGAACTGACTAGCGTGACTGACTAGCATGAGATCATAATCGTGGGTCGATGAAATGAAAGCTTTGATCTACTAGTCGTGATATGTTACTTAGTATTTATTAAAAAAACTAACTATCACTTAGAGACACCAAGCCTCATCAGGCTTCAAAAAAGATTTTTAAAGAGAACTGTTGCTGTTTGGTAATCTAATAAAATAAAAGTAGGATACTTTCTCCTGGACATTCAATGCATTTTACCATCACTTTAGTCCATTATTAATATAGAAAGAGCAAAAATCAGCATTTAAACGCTTCATAAGAGTGGATGGGCAAGTGACAGCTGTTATGAATTTGGACCAACCATGGGTGGTTCTTGAAAATTAAAAGTTTATTTTCCTAATACAGTATGCCCCGAATGTTTCCCGGGAGGACTCAAATATCATTAAAATAAAATCCCCCACCCTGTTAAATTTCTGTAAAGGAAAATGAATTTTCAAAGCAAATTTAAAAATATTGCAATAAATTGTTTATGATAAGGCAAACTATTTTGCTAATGCAAAATATAAATGATGATTTATTCAATTTATTTTAATATACAATTGATACAATATTTAAATAACTGCTTATAATATTTTTATTGCAGGAACCAGGGAAGTTATTGAATCACCTAATCTTCATCAGTATCAGGGTACTCCATCTTTTCCTTGGGAGATACGTCGCGGCGAAGAATATCATGTAGGAGTAGGCGATGGTTGGATCATGGCATATGTCGACCATCATTATCGTTTGCGTCAATTAATAAATGTCAATACGGCGACCAACAGATATGAATACATTAGAATATTGAAAGAAAAAACCACGCATGTTGAAGTACTGGGGGAAACGCAATACAAAGAATACTTCGGAGAACAGATCTGGGAATGTCACAATCTAGAAATTTGTAACGCCAAGAAACCCGATCCAAGGCCTCCAGAGCCCCAAAAACGAGCAAAAGCCAGTGATAAGGTGGTGTACCCCTTTTATTAAAAAAAACATATTGTTAAATAAATTTTTTGCATTCTTTTTGGGTACATTTGGGTGTTAAAATATACTGACTTGCGAGGAGGAACTAAACTTGAATCAAGTCGTTCTCCACTTTGGAAATAATTCCGACTATTAGCAATTTATCTGCTGTTTTAGCACTATCTTCTTCTGCACATTCTTTACTTTCGTTTGCTTCTCTTCCTAGTGAGCTAAGAAATTAGCTTTCATCGAATTGAGAAAGTACTGAGAAAAGTCAGCAGTTCTCCTTGGAATCTTTATTTTATATCGAGATGCTTTTAAGTCCAGTGTATCACAAAACCTATCTTGCAAACCAGAATCGCAAGCAACTAAAGATTGCCTAAGAGTTTTACACAATATTTTATTATATTCTTCTAACATAATGAATGCACTATATTCTTTTGCGAAATGTCTCTTCGAAAGAACACAATAATTGGTTTATTAGCTTTGGTACGATTCACGAAACCGATTTTATCTTGGAACTTTTTACAGAAAACTCTTTGTACCTCTTTGCTAGTAACTTTATTGTCAGTGTACTTAAGTTTTATCAAGATAACATAAAATAACTTTTTACTTTATGAACACTTTCCTTGATAAGTGTATGGTTCGCGATACAGTTTCAGATGTTTTTGAAGCCATCCACAAATTATACACTTTTTAACATCTTTATCAAAAGAAGTTGATTCCCTCTAAGTTTCCTCGACATCATACTCTACATTGATAGTAATCAAACGGCTGCTTCTATTGATCACTTGGAAGTCCAAAAAGTTTATATACATGTTTATCTCTAGGGTTTGCGCCACTAAAAATGGTTTTATGCTCAGGCTTCGTTAAAGAAGTGGGAACAGAATTTTTTTTTTGGAAACAGCAAAAATTATCAAGAAGGTAAAGAGTGCAATGAGATATGCGAAGGAAAGTTTTATTCTAAAAATGCGATTCGATTTCCCTGCCAGTTTTCGTTTAATACATTTTTTTACTACTATTATTTACTAACACTTTACAGTTTGATACCGGGATACAGTTTGAAGTGTTAAGTAATTAATTTTAAGTTCTGAAGCATTTTTACGTTGCCTCAGGTTTCTTTTTGTACTTTCATAACGTTTTTGATCACGAGGGATTGGTGTGTACGACATAGGGTTAGTGTTTTTAGAAAACGTATTACATGTCATCAGAGAGCAAAAAAAAAGCAAAAAAATCTTCCGTAATCGTTTATCTCATTATAATAATATTTAACGAGTTTCCGTACATGGCGGCGCTAAGTGGTCGCCATGATAACGCCGCCACCCTTTCCTCGGAAGTTTAAAGAGCAAAAAAATTGTGTAGCATAAAATTAACAAAAAAGCAAAAACGTATGGCGCGTTTTATTTTTCAATTTTCTTTGGTGGCGGCGCTAAGCTGACGGACAAATAATTATTTAATATAATTTTTAAAAATATGAAGCAAAATTTTCTTGCAAGATAAGAAGTTGAAAAATTCGTTGTCGCAGCTAAAGCTCCTGGTCGCCACCACTGATTGGTTACCGAGCTTATCAGTTTGTGCTACAGTTGCAAAAGCTGTCCTTGACACGCTTTCAATAAACTCCACGTGTTTATTATTTAACTGACGATAAACATTTCTGTGATTCCTATTATATCCTATTTGTTTAAAGTATCATGTCAGCGTGTACTTTTATTGTTACAGCATAAGATTACCAAGATTCTACAAAAATCAATCTTATGCGACAATAAAAAGTGCAGAAACAATAAATTTTGACAATAAATTGAGAGTTTCTGTCAGACTTTTGATATGGGGATCCTACTTTATTTTCCTTAATTTTTATTGCCTAAAATCAGTTTAAAACGTGGGACAAATTTGAACGCATATAAAAATATACAGGGTGTCCCAGTACTCAAGGTACATTTTTATATTTTTGAATTCCTGATAAGAAATGGAGTAGAAAATCTTATTTAAAAAAGCCATAAGGATAAATTGTACAAATTTTTGAGTACTATGGATACACGAGCATAGAATTTTAATATTTTTAAAAATTGGTTTCAAAAATGTCCAAAGTACCTAGCTAAAGAACTGGTCCTTTTTTTAGGGCTTGAGGAAGTGTGCTAAAGTTCAATCCGATCTGATCGCATTTTCGAAACTTATCGTGCCTACAGGCTACAGGCTACATAATGCAGACTACAGATTACAAACTACACACAGACATACAGGCGCCCTGTTAAAAATAATTTTTTCTGGCTCGTGGGGACCAAGCTGAGCAAAATAGCCTTACGCCCTTGATACACATTATACTTTTTGTCCTAACCTACTTGAAAACAGACATGCGAGGCAGATAAACGATTTTTGAAATTCTTAGCAATTTTAAATTATAAGTAAAGGAAGAAATTGCGCGTACTGAGCAGAAGGGACACTGTGTGGTCCAGCCATGCAATTTTTAAAAATATAAATATAAATTTTCTCTATCGAACGTAAAGTTTCTTGTAGCGGGTGTAAAGTTTTATGTAGTGGGCGTAAATTTTCATGTAGTCCTGATAACAGACCCATCAAGCTAGCACCTCCACAAGTAAAATTTCAAAAATTCTTTGTATTCAAATTTTGGGCTTTTTTGGCTTATGAATACCCCAAAAAACATTTCTACTAAAAATAAAGACTGTCCCCTATGTAAAAACTTTAACTAGCAGAATAAAAAGAAAACCACAATTGTGGGCTTACTTTGGGTTCTCGAATGCACGACAAAAAATTCCAACCTCTCTCCTGCTCCCTGTTTTAAAAAAAATCCGCTTTAAAAAAATCAGCAAGACTCAAAATGAATAAGAATTGTGGACTTATTTTAAGGTCTAAAATGCACCACACATTTTTAAAAACCACCCCAACGTTTAACAAAACTACTACCGTTAGTAAAAACTTACACCTGGAAAAAACAAAGTAGAAAAAAGTGTTGAGCACTTTTTGGACTCTCGAATGCTTAAAAGTTTTTTGAAAATACCACCCCTGTATCTAAAAAATCAAAATCCTATCTATAAACATGAATTTAAATTTTCAAGCAGGCAAACGACCCAGACAGCGTACCAAGGGTTTTTTGGCGTTAAGAGCTTGAACCCAAAATCGAAATTAGTAATTTTGAAGAGCCTAAATTGTAGTCTTTATTTACCCACAAATCACAGAATCTAGTAAATTATAAACAGGGGTTGTCTTCGAACGTAAGGGGATGAAGCCGAAACATTTATTTTGGCATTTTTAAAAAACTTAACACTCAGTCACTATGTACGCTCTAAAATTCTGAAAAAACATATTTTTGGCAAAGTCAGTGAATAATATAAAAATTATTGCTGTAATTTCTCTCTTTAAAACTCTATCATTATATCTATAATATTAGTTTATGTACCTAGGCAGTAAAGTTGAACTTCATACGAGAATGCTGAACACGACATTTTCTCTGTAGTTTAACCTAGTGTAGTTTAACGTAGTTTTTAAATGCATTCTTATCACTCTTTTCTGTCACTTCTCACTCACTTCTGCCTCCTTCCTGTCACTTTACGTGCCGCTCGCCACAGTACAATCAAGTGCTACTTTACGTGCCGCTCGCTACAGGACAATAAAGTGATACTTCACGTGCCGCTCGCCACATTACAATAAAGTGCTACTTTACTGCCACTGCACAGACAGATAAGGTGCGCCTATTCTGCCTATTTAAGATAAAACAATTTCTTGAAAACAAAGATGTTAAAACTTTGATTCTGCTTACATATTTGTTCCCCTAAAAACTACATTTCTGCCCAAAATGGTACTTATGCAAAACATTATTTTACACGATTTTAATGCTTTTTTCCATGATAATCAAATGTGTCCGATCTCATACGGATGTATGAAAATAAAAATCTAACATCCCTTTCCAAAATTTAGTTGGAGTTTTCATTTTTATCCTATAAAATATTTAAACAGAACTAATCAGGACCGCAAAATAATTGGTGCAGGCTAAATGTTTTATAACTCAAAAATGAAAACTTTAACTGCTTTTATTAAAAAGAATTTTCTATTTTTTTTTTTAATTTTATGGAGAAATATAAGTTTGGAAACTTGAGTCTGGGACACCATGTATATATTTAAATTAGGTAATTTCGAAGCATGTTATTTTATAATTTTATTTACACTGGAGCATTGGTATAATCTTGCTACTTGAGAGTCGATTTTTCTCGCGAATTATAATGTTGACTTTCTGATGACGCGAATCTCTTATTATGCTTGTGCCTGTTCAAATAAAAAATGCTTTGTTCATATTATTTGCCCTACATGGTAGAGATATTATAAAATTGTAAGAGCCTGTGGATTTCACAAGAATATCAATTTAATTTTTAATGTATATATAAGATATATAAAAACCTTCCACTCCGTTACGTAAACGTGTGTTATAGAATTTCATAGACACACATTTATATAGAAGCGACCGTTTCAAAAATTATTATTAACCATTCGTGAAGCTGCACATGAATCATTGAGAAAATGAGGTTCTTCGTTATTGGCCTGCTCATTGCCTTTGTGGTCTTCGGCATATATCTTGGTAATTATCAAATTCTGAGTTATATTTTCTGAAAAAAATATTAAAGTAAATTTTTTTTACTTTTAAAGTAAATTTACAATTAATAACATGCATTAATATTAAAACAGACGTAGTGTTCTGGATTCGTTTAAGAAATGCGCATTGTTTAAAAAAAAATTTGCTATTAAACATTTTATTGCAACTTCTGCCGGTTTTCAAAAACTGAATTTGCTCATTTGCAATTTTATTTCATCCATTCAAAAGTTACATATGCTATCTACCCACCAGCCTGACTGTTTTTTAACTTCTAAATTATATACTTAGCCTCAGTGACCCAGATTTTGACAATTTAATTTTCTACCGCATCGTGTTCTACAGCGCAGTTGTGACCGCCATATTGCTTCGCGCTCGATAATGTATTAACCTCGCGCCACGCGCTCCGTCCTTGTACATTCCTCACCCTCGTGCACAGACTTTTTAAAACTAAAGGTCGACGCATCGAAAGCAGTAATTTGGTTATTGTAAATTATCTTTTGTGAAAGCTCCTTCGTCTTTTACGAGCACATTCTCATCACGTATCTCGTGCTTCGTACTCGAGTTTATCGCTCAAATTGTATATTATTTCCATTACAGTATGTTATTACAATTCATAACAAGAATTGGCATTAAGACACACGTGGTTTTATTTTATTCTTTTAAAAAATGTGCTGATTTTAAATTTTACTTTATCGAATTAAAAGTTACACATGTGACCCAGATTTTTCCAATTGAATTTTCTACCGCATCGTGTTCTAAAGCGCAATAGTCGTCGCCCTATTGTATTTTCACATATTTGACAATCTTTGAAATACTGTAAAGTTATTGAATAAAAAAATTTAATTTTTTGATTTTCAATAATTTGTTAAGCCGTCAAAATTAAAATTTTCGATTTTTCAAGAACACTTGACAAGTTATTATGATTATCTTGTAGGGCATTCAGGAATCAACGTTTTTCTTCTCATGTTTTTGTTTCATATTGTGCGTTGCTTGGCTTCAAATTTTCATTTTCATGTTTTTTGGAATTTTGTAAATTCTATAACTCTGGTCATTTTTGGTTTTATCAAAAAAATTTATTAGGATTAATTGTTTATCTTTTTGAATACTATGAATATCGGTACAGAGAATTTTTTAATTTGGAAAAAAATTGTGTCAAGAATATTGCAGATAGAAAGACATACATACATACAGTCATACATACAGACATAAAGACAGAAACATTTGTAAAATCCTGCTTTTCGGATTCAGGGGTTTTTAAAACGTGGATATTTGACCAAAACTGTGTCGGTCAAATTTTACACAAATCTAATACTTTCTCTGATGAGAATGTAAAAATGAATTAATTTGTCGCGAATCATTTTTAATAGTTGAATTTTTTGTTTTATTCGTAAAAAATAGCATTAGGAATATTAAAAAATTAAACTTTTGGGAACCCCCACACGAGAAAAAAAAGAAATTAAAAAAAAAAGTTGTAATGAGAATGTTCCCATGCAGCGGGCAGATTTTTTACTGTTAATGATATTTTTCACGATTGAAGCGAAAACTACGCATCCTATCAAAAAGTGATTAATAACAAATTTATAAATCTTTTTGAAATGCACAACTTTCGTTCATTCATCCTTTACCGTCTTTTGCATAATAAACCGAAAAATGTGATTTTTGGATTTTCCATTATTTTTTATGCTGTCAAAATTTGAATTTTCGATTCTTTAAACAAATGAAAAAAGTTTTTACGATAATCTTTTAAAGGATTCAAAAAGCAACATTTTTATATTGTACATTTTCTCGTGCAGTTCATGTATTTTTTGGAATTTTCTAAATGCTATACCTCTGGTAATTTTTGGTTTTATGAAAAACGTCGTTAGTATAAAGTGTTCAACTTTTTGAATACTATGAGCATCTGTGCAGAAAATTTTTGAATTTTGAAAAAAGTGGTCTCAAAAATATTGAAAATGAGCTCAATTTTTGACTTTTTAACCAAAATGGCTTGCTAACGAACTTGACCTTCAGTTTAGGACACTAAATGACTGTACCAAAGGCCAATTTAATAGAATGATTTTCTGAAAAGTTATCGTGCTCACAGACAGACAGTCGTACAGACATACAGTCATACATCCAGAGAGACACATAAATAAAAACCTGTTTTTTAAATTTAGGGGGTCTTGAAACGTGGCCACTTGACAAAGACCGTACGTGGGGGGGGGCGGAGGGGGTCAAATTTTACATAAATCTAGTACCTTCTCTGATCTGTCAATTAAACGCGTTTCTGGCATTTTTTAAAGATTTAATAGCAGTTAAAATTAAAATGCTATAAACTTTGCAAATATCTCAAAAAAATTAAAGACTTGCTATTATCATGTGGAGTCCTTGAAAAATTTATTGCAAATGAGCCCATAAATTTGCCTTCGTATATTTAGTGTGAGTAATATTTTTTTTTAAATTATCCGAGCAAAAAATTAATGTCTAAAATTATTTTCACGTTTTTTATGCTCACTACGTCCACACGGATTGAGATATCATTTTTAGAATTTTAAAAATTAAATAAAAAGCACTAAAAAACTTCTGTCTGTATTAATATTTTTATAATATTTTTATAATGATTGAAAGAGTTCATTTATATATGAATGAAATAGTATATTACTTCTCGAATTGTAGCACTTTTCAGGTAATGTTTTGTTTAATGCATTTCATATTTTTGATTTGCGTATGTTTTTTGGGTGATCTCTACTTTATCGACGTTGAAACTTTCTTTTTTTCTTAGCTGGAAATTGCTAAAAATTCTTCACATCCTATGTTATCATTTAGAAAAAAACTTTCTTGGAAATTATAAACATATTGATGTATACGAACATGCTTTGTATTCATTTTTGCAAATTCCAAACACGATATCTCAGTCCGTGTGGACATAGTGAGCACAAAAAAAAAAATTCATACATTTATGACATGGTGAACACCAACAAATCTTATGGTTAATTTGATTTCCTATGTTGCAGACGTAGAAGCTCAAGATGACGATTATGTAGATTCATCACAAGGTTCTGACAACTCAGACTTATTAATTACAGGAGCATTAGGAGTAGCAGGAATAGCAGGAGCAGCAGCCTTATATATGCATAAAAGAGATAAAAAAAATTCACAAAAAATGCAAGAACATCAAAACTATCTACATGGCGGATTTGGACATGATGAATATGGGAACAATAGATATGGACATGCTGAATATGGTCCACATCCAGAACATCATTTATATGAACATCCTGGACATGGTTCACGTTCAGAGCACGTTAGATATGTTCCACATTTTGAACATGCTGAAAATGTTGTACATTCTACCCATGGATAAGAATTAATATGCATAGGGAACACCATCCTTTGAACCTGAACATGAGAATCAACATAAAAATGAATATCATGCGGATAACAAAATAATTGAGCAAAAAACTAGATAAAATTCAATAATGAAAAGTAAATACAAGGTATACATTTTGTGGTGACACTTCTGTATCATACTTGCGGCTGAATATTTCGACACCTGTTAAAGCGAAATTTTTTTTTAAATGTAAACGATTTCTCATGACACTTGTTCGAGGCAATAAAAAAAAATTTCTGACGATTTCAAAAGTTTAGTTAATATATAGCGTATAAGGCGCGTATTCATGGAATTGAATGATTTCACGGAATTCAAGGAATTCACGGAATTCATATGACACCCAGAATTTACAGATTTCAAGGAATGTGTGGAATTCATAAAATTCACGGAATTCAAGAAGTTCATGGAATTCACAGAATTCAAGAAATTCACCAAATTCTTTAGATGTACAGAGTTAAGCAAATTAATGGAATTCACAGAATTAATGGAATTCACGGAATTCACGGAATTCAAGGAATTCACGGAATTCACGGAATTCACAGATTTCAGAGAATGCACGGGATTTAGGAAGTTCACAGAATTCACGTAATTCTTTGAATCCTAAGAGTTCGCGGAATTCAAGGAATTTACGGAATTCAAACAATTTATGAAATTAATGGAATTCATGAAATTGTTGAAAATAATGGAATGCACGAAATACAAGGAATTGATGGAATTTACAAAATTCAAGTAAATGACTAAATTTTGGATTTCGAGAAATTCATTGAATTGGCGGAATTTATGGAGTTTGAAGACTTCAAGAAATTCACCAAATTCATGGAATTTACGGAATTAAGCGAATTCATGGAATTCTCAGAATGCACGGGATTTAGGAAATTCACGCAATCTATTCAATTTACGGCATTTAGGAATATAAGGAATTCAAGGAATTTAAAGAATCCAAAGAATTTATGAAATTAATGGAATTCATAATATTCATGAAATCAACGGAATTCGGGAATACAAGGAATTCATGGAATTCACGGAATGCAAATAATTCACTAAATTCTTGGATTTCGCGCAATTCATTGAATTCGCAGAATTTATGGCGTTTGAAGAATTCACAGAATTCAAGACATTCACCAAATTTATGGAATTTACGGTATTAAGAGAATTCATGGAATTCGCAGAATGCACGGGATTTAGGAAATTCACGCAATCTATCAAATTCACGGAATTTAGGTATATAAGGAATCAAACGAATTCATGGAATTGAAAGAATTCATGGAATTCAGTGAATTCACAGAAGGAATTGGATTTAGGAAATTCACAGAATTTACGACATTCATTGAATTCACGACATTCATTGAATTCACGGCATTTAACAATATAAGAAATTCATCGAATCCTTAGAGTTCGCGGAATTCCAGGATATCAAGGAATTCACGGAATTTAAAAAATCTAAAGAATTCACGGAATTCAAGGAATTTACGGAATCCAAACAATTTATGAAATTAGTGGAATTCATGAAATTGTTGAAAATAACGGAATTCAGGAAATACAAGGAGTTTGTGGAATTTATGAAATTCAAGTAATTCACTTAATTTTGGATTTCGCGAAATTAATTGAATTCGCGAAATTTATAGAATTCAAAGAATACACAGAATTATAGAAAGTCGCCAAATTCGTGGAATTTACAGAATCAAACGAATTCATGGAATTGAAAGAATTTATAGAATTGAAAGAATTCACGGAAGTCAGTGAATTCAGTGAATTCACAGAATGCATGGGATTTAGGAAATTCAAAGAATTGACGGAATTCAAGGAATTAACGGCATTTAGGAATATAAGAAATTCATTGAATCGTAAGAGTTTGCGGAATTCCAGGATATCAAGGAATTCAAGGAATTTAAAGAATTTAAAGAGTTCACGGAATTCAAGGAATTCACGGAATTTAGGAATATAAGGAATTCATTGAATCCTAAAAGTTATTGGAATTCCAGGATATCCAGGAATTCACGGAATTTAAAGAATCCAAAGAGTTCATGGAATTCAAGGAATTCACTAAAATTTTCGAATTCGTTAAATTCATTGAATTCGCGGAATTTATGGAATTCACGGAATTAAAAAAATTTACGGAATTCACAGAATTCAAGAAATTCGCAAAATTCGTGGAATGTACAGAATTAAACGAATTTATAGAATTCACGGAATTCACAGAATAGGGAGTTCGCAAAATTTAAGTATAGCAAGGAATTCACGGAGTTTAAAGAATCCAAAGGGTTCACGGAATAAAAGAAACTTACGAAATCCAAAGAATTTATGAAATTAATGGAATTCTTGTATTTCGCGAAATTTATTGAATTCGCTGAATTTATAGAATTTTAAGAACACAAAGAATTCAAAAAAATTCTTTTAGCTGGAAATTTATATCTAAAATAAATTTTTTACTGAACAGGGTGTTCAAAAAGTAGCGAAACACCTAAATAATTTTACAGGTAAAATATTGTTTCAAAAAGGTCAAGTTCATTCTTATTGTGACTTCTAAAGAGGAATTCAGTGGTGACCTTGAATTTGACTCTGAAGGTCAAGCTGAAGGTCAAATTCATGTTCACCACTGGATTCCTCGTTAAAAGTTACTTTAAGGATGACCTTGACTTTTTTGAAAAAATATTTAATAACTAGGTATAACATTTGAAATATTTTCTTAAAAATAAAAAAATTCTTTCTTGCTTCAAAATTCAAGATTTTGGTTGTAAATTCTTCTCTTTCATAAAAAGACAACTTTTTGATTGAGACTTTTTGATTGTTCTTAAAAATTCGTCTGAATTGGTAGTTAATTAATCTTGTTTTTTAAAATTTCTTTTTAGCAGAATATTCAACATTGTCGACGTGAATTCTTGAATTTTATTAAAAATTCCTCTTTTTGGCAGCAAATTGATATTTTTGCTTGAAAATAATCTTGGATGTTAAAAATTTAACAATTAGGTTTAAAAGTTTGTCCACTTTCTTAAAAATTGAAAAAAATTCGACTTTATGGTTGAAAATTCTAGATTTTTCCTAAAAATTAGTCTCTTTTGTTAGTAAATGAATATTGCTGTTAAAAAATTAATCTTTTATTTAAAAAAAATTAATAACTATATGTAATAGTTAAACTACTTTCTTCAAAATAAAAAAAATCATTCTTTCATAAAAGTTCAACTTTATGGTTGAAAATTCTTTATTTTTCCCAAAAATTAGTCTCTTTTGTTAGTAAATGAATATTGTTGTTTAAAAATTATTTTTTTATTAAAAAAAATTAATAACTAGGTGTAATAGTTAAACTACTTTCCTAAAAATAAAAAAAATTATTCTTTCTTAAAAATTCAACTTTTTGGTTGAGATTTCTTGATTTTTGTTTAAAATTCTTTTTTTTGTACTAATTAGATATTTTGTTTAAAAATTAGTTATTTATATTTAAAATTTAACAGCTAGGTTTAAAAGGTAAACGGCTTTCTTAAAAATTAAAAAAATCTTTCTTTCTTACAAATTCTTTTACTTTGTTAGTAAATGAATCTTGTTGTTTAAAAATTAATCTTTTGTGTAAAAAAATTAATAACTAGGTGTAATAGTTAAACTACTTTCTTAAAAATTAAAAAAAATCATTCTTTATTAAAAATTCAACTTTTTGATTGAGAACTCTTGATTTTTCTTAAAAATTCGCCTAAATTGGTAGTAAATTAATCTTGTTGTTTAAACAATCTTATTTGGTAAAAAATTCAACATTGTGAATATAATTTTTGAATTTTGTTTAAAAATCCTCTTTTTTGGTAGTAAATTGATCTTTTTGTTTAAAAATTTATCATTTATGTTAAAAT
>JAAAKG020187160.1:0-25143 GCA_010014905.2 Druon quercuslanigerum | reverse complement strand
TAATGTATGGTATATATATATATTTATATTCGGATCGGTTTTCATTCCTCTATGATAAAGTTACCGAACGCGTCCTCGGGTTGCGGATAAAGTGGCCCTGTACCAAGGGTTTCTGCTGAACATGGTTACGAAAAATTAATAGGCAGTCGCGGACAATTGTCCAGGGGTGGTCCCGAAGGAATTAAGGGTGACTCTGAGATGCCGGGCGACCTCTCAGAGTACGCAGCCTTATCCTTGTATGCGAGGCTCTACAAGGATAGACGAACCCTTTTCCCTAGCTTCTTGTAGGAGCAACAATGATAACACCAATCACAGTTGTAGTAAGCCCGGTTCAAAGCAATAGAACGTGCAGGGCTTCCCACAATGGGTCGGCCAACAATGCCGACCACTCTAGAGCTGGGGGAACCAATGATGATGGAGTCAATGCGATGGATCGGCGGTATCTTGGGGCTTTTGGATAGACGGAGCGAAAATCCCGACTTGCTAGAATGCTACGACGCAAGTGTAACCCCTGAACGAGAGAATTACATGGCACGACCGCACGCTCTGTGGTGCGAGAAACACACGGACAGGCATCCTATAGACTTATAGAAGACGAGCAATGTTTTATGACCCGTAGAAACATCAACATCCAGGTTTCTCCCAAGCCTAAAGATCTGGCTGAAGTGGATGAAGAGCTTCGTGGACAATTTTCCAAAGAATCCGACCTCTGAACTATCAATTGTTGTGTGTAGAATGCAGCGAGAGCTTTGGCCGATGTGACCTGTAAAACAAAACCAACGGTTGATCATAAGACCAAAAGACGAATGCATCAACTCGCCATAAAGATAGGCTGGGCAAGAAAGTACGCGTCCCGCATTCAGTGTGTAATTGACTATATAACATCTGGCAGGAATTTTACCGCAAATGTTCGAAAGTACGCGCGTAAACTCCGGATCTGTTATCACACACTTAACAAGTCAAAGCTGCTGATCATCAGGCAGCAAATTCTTGAGAGAATACGCATACTATCTGACGCTAAGAGAAGTTTAAAGCGGAGAGAGAGGTGGGTCAGAGAAAACCAAGAGTTTCTCTCTGACCCATCTCAACTCTTCCAAGACTCTTCACTTACTGTCTACCACCTGCCCAAATCAGAGGAGGTCGAAGTCATTCGGAGAGAAGTGTACGAAGTGTAACATAGTTTGGACGATGGCTCATAGAACACATATAGCTTCAAGGAGCTGTGTGATGCCCTCATAACAACACCTGAGAAAGAATGCCCAACCATCACTACAGAGGAGGTGAAAAAAGTATTGAGAGATATGAAGAACTATTACGCTCCGAGATCAGATGGTATCAAGACTCATATACCATACTTTTATTATAATATCTGAGAGACGACATCTATACGATTTCAGAGATGTTTTCCTAGATCAATCCCATACCAAATTTTTTTACCGGTACGTACGATATTACATGCATGTAATAAGAGCACAGTTGTCGATTTTTTTCATGAAATTAAGTTTTATGTTTGAAGTCACGGAAAAGTACAATTTCAAAGGTTTAGCTGATTTCTGTTTGTATTTAAAAATAAGACGAAACCGACTCCGGCGAATGATGGGTTCTGATTGGAATTTTTCAGTAGACGTTGATCTTTTTTCTACTAGTTTCTCTGTTCGTATTATCAAACAAGACCGAACCAACTCCGGGATACAATGGAACGTCTGGATTTCGAAAAAAGTATCTCCGATTATACGGAAGCTGACGGGTTTCAGTACACCGACAGTTTACTTACGGCTGTTAGAATTTATTTGAATATTTCCACAGAAATCTGAGTCATATTCTGTGTGGACCTTATTGCGCACTAGGTCTTCTCATAGCTATTAGGATCTATTTGAAAGCTCCAAAATGTAACCTACTTGGATTTCCATACACAATCTGAATCGGATTCCGTTTGGATTTCCAAAGTGGTCATTCACAAAATACGTGATACGTCTGCCGAAGTATGGAGTACATATATATATATATATATATATATATATATATGTTAAGACTAATGGAAAAGTATCACGCAAGAGGCAGAAGGTGGCCAGAAGTTCCTGAAAAATGTAAGTTACGTGAATCTTTCAATACATGTTCCATTGGATTCTGTTTTGATCTGCAAATAGAGGTTGACTGAAGGTGCAAATACAGGCTCAATTTGATTCTGTTTGAGTTTTCAAATAGAGATCCACTGACAGTGTTCTTACTAAGTCTGTACTGCTTTTGGGATCTATATTTGAATGTTCTTATTCTGTAACCTACCTAGAATTTCAAATTAAATTCGATTTGGTTTCTTGTTTGATTTACAAATAAAGTTTTACCTAAGTTGCACTAAGTTCCTGCTGCTGCTCGGATCTACGTAAATAATATTATTGAATAACAATGTGACGGTTATATTGTTATGTAACATTTTCTTTGTTTGGTAGCATTGTCATGTAACTTTATACAGTAGCGGCGTTATGCAATTGAGCTGCCGCACAGTGGGGTAAAAAGAAACGTCCGTGGATTTTTTTTAAAATGAAAGCTAATAAAATGTTGCATCGAACTGTCATGACCGATTTTTAAATTCCGTTAACCGAAAAAGAAAGTCAAGTAGTGATTAAGTTTCTTTAATCAATCATCAGTTGTTATCAAATTATGGCAAGGAATTATTGCTAAGTAATTTTAACTAAACATTTCACACAAAAAAAGTTGTAGTATACAAATGCATTAGCCGAGAAAAATTTGTTTAAGACATTGTTAATAAAAATAAAAATAGTGGATCGTTATCAAACAATCAAAAAAGTTAAAAAATGTGTTAGTAACAGTTGATTACATAAAAAAAACAAGTTTAAATGCTGAAAAATAGCCAAACAATCCCATTGTTATTTATGTTTGGTTAAGTGGTTGTCAAATGTTATTGCTTTATAGCAAAAAAATCATTGCTACATAACTGGCTGTTAATTCCGTGAAAAAGCGGTATTTTATTTATAAATACATAAAATGATAAAAATTTGTTTAAACAATTGTTTATTTCAATAGTAAATTGTGTACTGCCATGAAAATGTCCTTAAAAATTTTTAAGTTAGTTATTTACTGTCAATTGCATCGAAAAAATCAAGTTTGTGCCTCCAAAAACAGCCAAATTGCGCATTTGTTAATAAAGGTAGTTTAAACAATTATAAATTTTTGTTTGGTGACCAAATATTGTACTTAGGTCTTATTTCCAAGTCATATGTGGTCGATTTCATAGAAGAAACTTTATTTACTCTAACAAAAATACCTGATATGGATATTTGTTTATAAAATTGCTTTTAAAATAACAAATTATTTTTTTGATTTTATAAATTCAACTAAAAAACTCTTTTTGTCCATAAATTGTTCAAATTTAGTGCGAAGTAAGTGATAAATCGCCACCAAATCCCACGAAACCATTTTCATTCACTTATTTGTTTATAAGAAATTCAATAAATTTTTTAACATTTGCATTGCTATTGGATATCTTTCTTGGGTATCGGCTTTCAGCTTTCTAGGTATTTTTGATTGAATCAAAGCCTTTTTCAAAAACCGGTATACTTCAATAGTCAACATTTTATTTTCATATTTGGTATTAAATAAACAAAGAAATAATCAAAATTTTTAAACTCAGCCATGGCAAATCGATGCCAAATTTTATTAGCTGTCATTTAAAAAAAGTTAACATCGGATAATAAGTATCTTCTAAAAATCAATTTGTCCTCGGACTGTGTTTTCGCCCACTGTGTGCCGGTAATTGAATTTCCAAAAATTAATATTCTAAATAAATTTTGAAAATTACTAAAACTCATTCCGATCTAGCCAAAAAGATTTGGGTGCCCTTATTCAATCCGACAGCTCAATTGTTAGGTTATTTTGCAACTATATTATACGACTGAAGCTCAAGTTCAGTTTGAAAATTTAAATTATTCACAGCTACGGAAAATACCAATAAAGCAAACAGCATTTCTAATTATAAAATTTGTCCTTTTTTAAAAGTCAAAAGAGAGCAAAATAACCAAAAACATACTTATAAATATTCTATGTCGATCAATATGGATATTTTCGACATTGTGTAAAGGGCTACTTTTCTTTTCCAAAAACAAACTCGAATATTCGAGGAAAACATACTCCTGTTACATAAAATAATAAAAAATCGTGATTTCTGTATTTATATTGAAGTTGGTAGAAAAACTGAAGTTTCTAAAAGGGTAGTTGACGTCGAGTCCGAGACAAGCGTGACACAACCGGGGTTGAACGCACATCCCAGGGTGCTCCGTAAATTATTCAAAACGACCCTCTGTATGATCTATGGTGGCGCCCTCGCGGCTGGCGCTGGCAATCTATCGTCTTCCAGCTCAACCCTCCACTATAAGGTTCCTTCTTCTTTACCTTCATCCCTTCTTTCGACTTCATGTTTTCTTTCTTCTTTTTTCATCTTTCATCTTTTTCGCATCATCTTTTAGCTTTCTCTACTTTTCCTCTCTGTCGTCCCTCGTTTCTGGCAGCAACCCTACCTCTAGGGAATTCCTACTTTTCTGACAGCCGCCACCGCATTTATCTCATCCAGCCATTCCAGACGGGCTTTACAAAGGAAGTCCAGAATCCAATAAGTCCACTCGTGCCGTTTGTATGTCCACAAGACCGTAAAGTGTCAATAGATGTAGAATTGACTGCACGTCATTTTCCACTGGTTATTTCTCGCAACTTCTTCGATAATTTTTCTCCAATTTTGAAAAAGGATTGACAATTAAGATTCTGAGTTTAATAATCGGTTATTGTTTAGAATTATTCCCCTAGGGATCACCCCCATGAAGAATAATTTTATAACCGGCTACTTTATCCTGACCCCCAAGTCATGTTCTACTCATCTATTCTAGATAAAAAAGAGCCATTTAAAAGTCTTCTATTCAGTAAATGATACCATTGTGAGCACCGGAACGTTACCTGAGGAATGATGAGAAGTCGTAACATTTTTCCTCGTTTTCTCGAGGTTCGACTGCGCAAAAAAGTATTTTCTATTCGAAAAGAAGATTTGAGAAACATATCAGAATCAGTA
This sequence comes from Druon quercuslanigerum, assembly GCA_010014905.2. Lineage (NCBI taxonomy): Eukaryota > Metazoa > Arthropoda > Insecta > Hymenoptera > Cynipidae > Druon > Druon quercuslanigerum. The sequence continues at coordinate 20,069 of JAAAKG020187160.1, read as the reverse complement.
TCGATGTCAACGTCCCTCTTCCTCTGGTTTTCCCTTCACAGGAATCGATTCTGGCACCCTTTAAGACCACGCGTCTATGTACTTTCCGCGAGCGAGCAGAGAAGGCATATACGACGATATGAAGAAAATGGCTAGGAAAATGGCCGTGCCTCGATAATACACTACCTACAAAATTCGCTCCTTACATTGAGGAATGCCACCTTCGACCTAAAAAACGAGGAAAACCAATGTCGTTAACCTTCTTTTGACAGAGTGTATTCATAAATATTTTACTGCCTCGGAAAATTCTTGAAAATGGTTCTAAGAGTTACAGAAAAATATAAAACTCTCTTTATTCAACGATTTGTGTCCCCAATGTTCTGCATTTAACGATCGAATTTCAATTTGTCCATGAAAATATGTGTAAGGTAGAACACTTATAGGGACAAATTTAAGGTTGAAAATGCTCTGGTGAATGGCATCTGGCTCATTTAAATAATTATGGAATCAACAGGATTCCAAAAATTTGTATTTTATCAATAATTACTCAAGCGAGGTAAATAGAATGTTTTTCAGCAATTAAAAAATTCAATATCCTTTAATATCTTTTAATGTAAAAAATGTAATTTTTAGTCTAAAAGAAACTTTCATTTACTCGAATAAAATGTTTGGTTAAGTACACTAAAATTCTGAATAAATGTGCCCTTACTATTTAAATGAAAAATTTATATTTTCAGATTTAGGAATTTATCACGACAAACAACTTGGAGATTAGAGACCTGAATTTTATATAATTTTATATTTTAATAATTCAAACTTGATCAAATTAAATTTTAAATTATGCAATTTGTTTAGTTATAAAAATATGAAAGTTTTCTGTAACTTTAGCCCTAAATCAGCTGGAAAAGGGGTTAGAATTACGGAAAATTATCAACGTTAGCCCTGAACGAACTGGAAAAGGAGTTGAAGTAACTGAAAATTCCGTAACCATAGACAGTGCGTAAATAAAAACGTCAAACTGTAATTAAGTTTCCAGATACTATCCATATAGATGCACTTTATTGAGGAATCGTATATCGGCAAGGCAGGAATCGGTTAAGTGTTACATGGCCTTAAACAATTCCAAGTGTACGCATAGACATGGTGAAGATATTTTTTTATAAAACCATTAGGATATGCAGCACTTTTATTTCAACTTAAAATTGGAAGATTATATAATTCAAAAATTAATAAACTGAAAATTTCTATTTTACTTTTTCGGTCTTTTATAATCATTTTCTTTTTGCTCAAAATATGATTAGCAGAAATATTTATTTTTCTCCTGAATTCGTCTACGATTTCTTAGTCTTCTACTGCAGATGTCGATAAATTTTTCATCTTGCTCGAAATCAATGCACTGTCAGGAACAAGGGGAGAAGTCTAATTTATTATCGAAAGCTCCGCATTCCCAATCTTCTTTCCGGCAGTTCTTTAAAATTCTCACAATGCTTGAAATATCGGATATAGTAGACTCTATCCTCTATGCCTATTATTTTTGTACTTGTTCCTTTTTCTCATTAACTCTTTATTTATTCAACTGCATGGGCTCCCCCTTGAGTCGAAGCTCTAGGTTGTCTACCTTCTTTATCTTGCTTCTACCTTCTTTATCTTGTTTCTACCTTTTTTCTCATCTAACCTCCTGCTACTTATCTCGTATTTTCTCTCACCAATCTCATTACAATTATCTCAGAGTGGCAAGATGTCCTTTTAGATCCATTTTCGACACTTCTTGCTTCCCCAGGTACGATTGCTTCAGAGGAGTCAAAATTCTTTGAGATTGACGATCTTAAACGGATTTTTATCATATTTTCGCAATAGCCGATTCAATTTTTAGGGTTTCGCAGCCCCTGGTTAAAACTTTTATAGTTTAGGTCATGTCTACGTTCGTCATATTTTTTCCCTCGAGATTCTCTATCGCTTGAACACCTCCTATCTCATTTGATCCAGCCTAACTCACGGGTCCCACCCATTTCTCGGGATCCTACTTAATTCGCGGAACTCAATCCTATCCTTCGGGATCAAGCGGGACCAAAGGGCCCCCTCCTTACCTCACCTGACCCCACTTAACCCATAGAATCCTACTTGATAATCGGAACCCTACTCAACCCACTGGACCCCACTTGTCCCACGAGACGCCACCCTATCCAACAAGAATCATCTTATCCCATGGGGCCTCATCTTATCCCACGGGATGCATATTACCAATGGGACCCCCATAGCCCAAGAGAGACAACCATTTCTTCTTGAACCGCCCTATTCCCCAGGATCCTCCATAATCCATGGGAACCATCCTAACTCACAGGCCCTTACCTATTGCACGGGACCCAATCCTATTCCTCGGGCTTCAACCTATCTCACGGGATGCTATCTATGCCATGAGACGTATTTGTAGGTGACTGTCACCTACTTCAACTACACTGAAATTCATTCAGGGCGATGGTAGCATCAGGTTGCGTCATCGTTCCACCTCGCAATCGAATACAAAGCGTTCATGCGGCCTTGTCTGTTACGTTTGGAGTCTATGGATTCGAGTCCCAGGCCAGAAACAAAACCGTGCTCAAATGTAGGTTCCAGTGCAACATTTATTTTATTTTACTAAAAGAAAAGACTGAAATTCTGCATGTCTCTTATGCATTGTTTGTTTTGTATAACATTGAATATTCATATATAGGAGGTTAGGTTATTTGAATAAGCATAAATACTGTTAGGGTTTTAGGTGCTTTAATAAATTTGTTTGATAAAATCATGAAAACCCATATTCATTTGAACTCCTTGAGAAGGGAGTTTAAACTTAAAATATGTTTCGTTTGTGCTGCAGAAATACTTTTTCGTCAGGGCGTAAATATAAAAAGAAATTGGTATGAGGCATGAAAAATGGTTTCTCTTCTGGTAAACGTTTTCTGGGCTAAATACCAAGGTTGGCATAAATGACGTTCTTAACTCTAACTTACGAGTACACCGTACCGATCAGATTTCTCCATCCACTTATACCAAAATCATATTAAAAACAAGCTTGGCTTAGAAAGTGGACTCTTACGTGAAAAACGAAGACTGAGATACTTAATGTATTTTTATTGATCATTAGAAACTGCGAAACCATGTGATAAACACCAGAGAAATGTCGATTTTTTACCAATATTCATTATTCGACTTCAACTAGCGGTATGCTTTTGCAAAATTATATAATATTATTATTTGTATAACGATAATTTAAAATCCATTAAAGATTTTTATTTTATTTTTTCTTTCTTTAATACTAATATTTTTATTTTTATTTATATTTTACATCTTGAATATATAGCATATAAAAGCATTGAACATTAAGCATTAAAAATAATGATAATAATTACTTTTTGAATTAATAACTTTGGTGCTTCTCTGAGTCATGACAATGCGATAAGCCTCCACAAAAAATTATCGAAAATTATTAGCGGTGTGACTTACCGCGTATATAAAATGCTGCAAATGTGATTTCCTACAATATCACGTGCTGCGTCTCACACCTAACCTAACGGAACCAGACATAGTCCAACTCCGAACGTAAATAGTCGCGGCGGCGTCAATTCTTGGAATTAATATCTCCAGGCGCGCTATGTCCGATTTTGACTGTACATGCAAGAAACTTTTCCACTTCAGAACTTTAACTTATCAATACATACGCTTTCTATCGATTCAGATAAAATATAAATTCTTGTTTATTATCTGTAATTATTTTTCTAAAAATTCTTCATGATCAAATACACACAAAAAAACCGAACGCCAAAAATGTTATAAACACAAAGTTACTGTTTTTTTTCGAAACCTATTGATTGTAGAGACAAATTTCAAGGATATGTAAGCCTGTTGTAAAAGTGCATCATGAAGAATCGACAACTTTCTTTGTAAACTAGAAAAACTATAAGGAACTTTTTATTATCATCGTAAAAACTTGTGTCACTCCTAAACTACTGAGTACATGAAAAAATGATTTACAGAACAAATATGTAATTTATTGAGATCTATACTTCACATGTACAATATTGTTCTCTCTGAAATGCATTCTTTGCTAAATAGTTCGTCTGTTGACCAAAATCATAAAAAATTAGCGTGATTTCTATGTTTTGTAGATATTTTCGAAAAATAATGATTTTACACAAAAATTCTGCAAAACATGAAAGCCATGAAAATAGAGATCGTTTCCAAAATTTACTGCACATCAGAAATTAAATTCACAAAAAGCCTCTGAGGCCTTTTCAGTAGGGTGTTGAATTCATGAATCTGGATATTACATTAACATATAAAGTTTTGACTAGAAAAATTAAATCTATATGAAAATGGTAAATTTGATGAACAATAACATTTGTAAACTTCTAAATACTTACATAATAGCAGAACAAGGGCTTTACTAAAATAATTTCCAGTACATTTTTATTTAATATACTATACCATTTAACTTTATACCGGATGGACACGCTAGGGCTTATTAAAATGTACCCAACTCGTCTTGCAAGCCAATGATATTCTTATGGACGTGCATGCGGGGTTGCATACTTTTTGGTAAGCCCCACCGTGTCCACCCTGTATGAAAGCGAGATTGGTATGTAATATTTTTGAAATTGTATTCATTAAATTGCACCTTATCACCTCAATGTATCACTCTCGCGAAAAGTAATTCCCAACTCATTTATTCTAAGTAATTAATAAAAAATTAGAAAAAGAAAGTGATTCTTATCCAAAATGTGTATGTAAATCAAGGACTTACCGGTTAGAAGACTGCAGTAATAACAAGTTTGCGACTATTTAAAAAAGAAATGTCTTTTTGAAAAGTAATCACGTTAATTGCTCTTTTTAGAATTTTTAGTATCATAAAAACCTTATTTTTATGTCACCCGAACGAGAAAGTTTTTTTTCAGTCAAAATTGCGAATAATTTTGTAATTATTGACGCTACACGTCATTTTGAATCCTTCTAATATTAGATATATACAACTCTGACAAAAATAAGAAAATTACGCCAGATACTCGAAATTTTTTATTGAAAAATTATAAGTTTCCTCACACTTAGGCAAGAAAAAAAATTTGCCGTATCTTTATACTCGGAGTTTTTGATTTCGCCATTAGGAGATTTTAAATATGCAGCGGAAAAGTTTTATTTTATTTTATTTTTTTTAAATTTTGTATGTTATCGCTGGAAGTTTCATAATTCCTAGTAGAAAATTTGTTAAACAATTTTTCTCTCTACCTCTCATCTCTATAATAGTCACCAACCCTCTGGAATAATTTTGAATTCACCTTAAAACCCCTGAGCTCTCGATTCAATTACGCTTTGGGACATATGTTGCAATGGCCTTCAACATAAATCCAAGGAATCCAATCATAGTTGACGAATACCAAAAGCTGACGCAACTAACGCGCTGCGAGTACTGCCCGTCTTATCGCTACGCTACAACAGTAGCCTGAGCGCCGACTCTTTTTCAGTTTTGTGGTCCCCACATTACCGAAACGCCAAGGACTGAAATTCCAGAAACGCCTGTAATCCCAGGATACTTAAATCCAGAGTTCAGTGTAAATGTTCGAGGTGGGTATTACAATAAATAAAATTTTACATTCATTTTTCATAGTTTCAATTTGTGGAATGAAGATTTATAAAATAGTATTAAAATTTTAATGTGTCTTCTTCATGTATTAAAGACTGTTATAAAAATATTATTTTTATTATTATTATTAAGTGTGTGGTACTGCGGTTGTAAGAAGAATGTCTAGTGATGCGTGGTGGCATGCTGAATTTGGCATAGCCATTAACAAAAAGAAGCAAGCGTATCTGAGAAAGTTGAATATCACAAGCCTTAACGATAAGGAGTGAAAAATACTTGAAAAACATTATAGAAATAAAAACAGGAAACTATAAAGGTAATTAAAATAACAGAATAAAAGATATTGGATATAGGTGAATCCTACAAGATATACAAAAATATACCCGTATGCAGGTAGCAAAATGAGTTTGAGGGTAAATGGACAACTGACAATGAAAGGTCCCGAGGTGTACCTCACAGATTTCTTTCATCTTGCGATATGTTGTAGTACTTCAAAAAATATTACGTATTTTTTTTAAGTGCTAATTCGTCGATCACAGTTTTTGTGCAAAAGGGTTGCAACCCTTTATTTGAGGGGGCGGTAATTTGCTATTTTTTTACTATTTCTCGATAGAAATTGTATAAAATAAGCTCGATTGGGTTAAGAATTAAAGTTTCTTGAATAAATAGAAATATTTAGTTGATAAGTTTCGAGAATTTCCGAGAATTTCGGTAACACAAATTTTTTAAGGGTGTCTTACCCCTAGACTTGTTTTATTGTTCTGAGCTTATATAGCATATTATTCACTGAATAAATTTCAAACATTAATTATTATTATACATATATAACCTGTAAATTATTGTTCACAATCAGAAAGTTAAAACGAAAAATTCAAAAAAGAATTTAACTTGTACGTTTAATAATACTCTAAATTCATAAATTAATTTTTTCATTCAAGAGCTTGATACTCCGAAAAATGACCATTAATAATTATGCTAAAGTGCGATAAAATATGCTGATTGACATTCTTAATGCTTGATGTTTTATAGAAAAAAAAGTCAAAATGTATTTTCAAAATGAGTAGAAAGTTTGTGGTGCATTTATTACTGACTTATCTTGTAATTCTACTACATTTCTAAACTCTTACACACACTTTTATCCATGTCACCGGAAGTAAGTTCTGGATGAAAGCAACTAATACTATGTGTATACTTTTTGTCCACAACTTTATATCTTAAAATGTGAGTCCACTTTATATCTTGAAAAAAAAAAAAGTTAAGTACATACTATGCCCATACGATTTTTAACCTTATTTTACGCATTTTCGAAAACCTTATATACATAATATTCTAATATATCGACTGTCGCAGTCAGCGTGTAATACACGTGTGCAAAGTTAATGATTCAGATTTTATCTTAAAATTCTCCCAACTTGTAAAATTGGAGTGCCAGGTGAGTTGGTGCATCAAGTAAATGCTAACAAATATCTAAAATACTGAAAAAATGTTAAACATTTACTGCTCAAGAATCGCTGCTAAAATTGAACATTTTTATAACGATTTTACACCAGAAAAATACAGTTTGATGAAAAAACGCCAAGGGGATTTTTTTCTTGATTTTTTCGTAGAATCGATTGGTATAATCATTTTAAAAAAATTTAATTTTGTAAAATTTCTAATTTTTTGTAAAAATTTTGCATGATCAAATTGGAGTCTGAAGAAAAAACATCGTAAAGGTTTTTTCCCCACTTTTTTCGTAAAATCGATTGGCACAATTGTTTTTTTTTAAAATATTTTCTACAATTTATTTAAATAATTTTTTATAAACAATTATAAATGACAAAAGGAAAAACAAGTCAACTAAATATTTCTATTTTGTTTATGAAACTTCAATTTTTAACGTAATCGAGCTGATTTTATAAAATTTCTATTGAGAAATACTAAAAAAAAGAAAATCCCCCCCCCCCACGGCCAAATAAGGGATTGTAACCCTTTCGCACAAAAACTGTGATAATGGGGACGCATTTTCAAACGAAAGATTTTGACATAAATTTTATTAAAAAACTCTAAATAGTTCATGAGATATTGAAAAAAAACTATTTTTAGGGTTGAACTTTTAGGGAGATTTTCACCCCTTAAATCGACGAATTAGCACTTAAAAAAATACGTGTCTAATATTTTTTGAAGTACTACAACATATCGCAAGATGAAAGAAATCGGTGAGGTACACCTCGGGACCTTTCCTTGTGAGTGACTGGTTCGATGTTATGCGAGGCGTTATGCTAGGCTGCTTTATGTCATCATGGCTATTTATTACATTCATGGGCAAGTGTCTAAGAATGGCCCTCTTAGATGAAAAAGTTGTGGATGTCGGAACAGAGAAGGTGCGTGGGTGAGCGTTTTTGCAGATAATAAGGTTGCTATGGCGGAGTCAGTCGAAGATTTTCAGAGAACTGTCATCCGACTGTGTATTAGCATCTAGAGAACTTGGGTCTGAAAATTAACGTGAATAAAACACAAATTATGGCGTTTGAAGGAAATAGTGAAAAAACAATATTCAACATTGTCTTAGACGATGAGAGGATAGAACAAGTTGATAAGTACGTCTGCCTTAGTAGTTAATTTACTATTGACAGAAAGATCGATGGAGAGATAGACAGGTGCATAAACGAGGGTAGGAAGGTTATCGACAGTGTAGGGGCCATTACCAGAAGCACAATATAACAAATAAAGCTAAAATGGCAATATATGAGTCTGTATTTACACCCACTGTGCTGTACGGCGGCGAGTGCTGGACCTACCAAAAACAAGATAAGAATAAAATTAACGCGATTGGCATATTTTCTTGCGCAAGATATGCTCATTGACAAAGTCAGCAATGAGAAAATCCTCAAAGAATGTGGTCTCGAGGAGACACTGTTTAATAGGTGTGAAAGAAATTCGTTGAGATAGTTTGGGCATGTCGTCAGAATGAAAAATGAACGACTGACGAAACAAGTGCGTCTAGATAACAGAAATGGTAACGTACCCAGCAGCAGACCGTGGAAAGAATGATCCTGATTCGAAAAGATGTGAAAAGCCATAGAAACACAAGAGTTTGCATGACGAAATGCATGGTGAGGGAAGCTAAAGAGGTATGCCAGAAAAAGAAAAGTGTGGCGACCAATATTTTATAAGAGAAGCATGATGAAGTGTGCCACTGGAGTGAATGACGCCTGAAACAAAAAGGCTTTAAATACCAATGAGTCCGAGTGGAGAGTTTTACATGCTGACTTCGTGAAGTTCTTAGCCTGGGGTGATTGCTAGAGAGATTAACCAGAGACCTAAAAAACTATAGCCTCCTGCCTCTTATCCAAGCTCGTACACTACATGTCTTGATCCACAAAAATATAACGAGACTAGAATCGAGTGAGTTACGCTTATCCCGAAAATGATTTGGCTTGATAGTAAGATAATAATGATACATTTGTACTAATTACTGGTAAAATATGTAATAAAACTTTAGTGAAGATAATGCAATTATTTCATGAGCTAAATTGAGTAAATTAGAAGGGAAATTTACGTAAATTTTGTCTGCTTACAAAATGTAACATTTTATTAAGTCCATTTAACCAAAAAATTATGTACATATAAAATAAGAAATATAAAGTGGCTGATTCTGCGCAAAGCTCACAATCCAATATCCCTGGCGTTAACAAAAAATTAAAATGATAAATATATTTGATCAATACTACACTGTGAAAAATTCATTTCGTAAATTTATGATATTAATTTTAATATAGTCTTTTAGGTATTTTTTTAACACTTGGCTTTTATGATCTCTTTTTTGTAAAGCTATGGTATCAGTTTTTGTTATGTTTCCGGTTTAATGATTCACTTGCCTGAATATGCGTCCTGTCCTAGAACTATAGAACATTAGAAATACGTGATTTTAAAATTAGTGTAAATTGTGTGCAATGTGATTAAGAATCATTTTTGAAATAAGAATCTTTATGGTTTGCTGGATTTAAGGAAAAATGACAAAAGCATACGTTTTTACTACAAGTTGAAATAAAAGCTTTCTTGATATTTATTTCACAAGATCTTTCAAACTGATTAACAATTAAATAAACTCTTAAGTTTGTTTGTATTGAGATGTTAATTAAAGGTAAATATATTTTCTTAAATCTAAAATCGGTTTTTGGAAATATTAAAGATAAAAAATTATAATAATTCCTTAATCATTAACTTTACAGTTAATTCTACTTTTTGATTCATGTGAGCATAAACTGTAAATATTCCCTATTAGCTTCCTATTAAAATTCCCCTGAAGATAAAGCCTCAAAAGTATAAAAAAGACGGATAAATAATCAAGAAATGAGAGCGAGGATGATTGATTGTCTCAATTTTTTCGCTCTTTTTCAGTTGCCATAAATCAATCTGTCTCTAATGAGCATTAAGTAAGTAAAGATTAACAATCATACCTGTAATTACTACAGTCATAATCGTAAAAGTGCATGCGGACTTTTTAAAAATTATTTAATTAAATATCTAGAATGGCGCTGGGAGCAAAACAGTAATTAATAAAACCATACTTCCTCATTACCTTACCTGGGCGTAGTTCTGTTGCCTGGGTAGTATTAACGTTATTCTGTTATTTAATTTAAATTTATACATTAAAATTATCAACAGAAAAAGAAGTCTTAATTTTGGTAGAAAGTTTTGATAGTGTTTAGTGCTACTTTTTTTCTCATAAACCACTTCAGCCATTTTTATTATAAAATATAGCAGCTCGCCCAGGGTTATTATCAGGGAAATTTGCGTATTTCTAGCACAAATTCTAATATTCCGTAATATTAAACAGTACTCAATTTTTAATATTTTCAACGTTTTAGAAATTGTAACATTTCCACAGGGAATTGTTGGTTTCTCAAGCCAACAATTGTGCCTAGCACAAAGAAAGCTGCCTGGTTTGAAACATTAAAATTCTAGCGAGTGGGAAACTTTTTAAATTTATTACCCAATCATGCCTGAGTATATTTATGACTCTCCAGCTCCAGGAAAGTTCATTTTATTTTAAGCAACACTAGCGCAAACACCTTTAAAATAAATGCATCATACTTGACCTCATGAAAGTTTCCCAGGGTTAACTGCCGTCTACTATTCATCTGATGAGAATACCTTTTTAGGATTTACTATTTCGAGGCTAAATGATGAATTTGACCTTTTACAGTGTTTGTACTTTCTATACAAAAATGTAAATCCTACTAATTTAAAACGTTTCTTTCTCCCTTGAAGTAGGAGAAATAAACTAGTTCAATGAAAAATGGAAAAAGAAAAAGATGTTATCAATCGATAACGTGATACTCTGAACTGGCTAAAGGAAATTTTCATATTCAATATCGGCTATCCACCCAGAGGCTTGTGCACAGTGCACACGTTTTCCATGGAAAAATTCAAATCCTTCTGTCTCCTGCGGGCATCCGCAGAACTTCTTTTCAAAGAAAAAGACAAATTCTCTATTACCCTTCAACCAACTGAAGACCAGAGGCAATAACCCATAACCCAGACTTGGCATTTTCATAAAAATTCTTTACGTCCAAATTTTATCGTCTAATTTTTTTTTTGACATCCTGCGAAATATTTCTTAGTTAGAATTTTCCTACATCAGATGAATCTTAGATAAAAGAAATTTAAATGGTTTGGTTAGTTTTGGGTCAAGTGGTTTTTTAAACGCTTAATTTATATATTAGCTTTTAGTTAAATAAATAAATAATATATATTGCATGGACACGTTTCGGGCGTTCTATGATATGTCAATTAAACATTATGATATTGAAGCTTGGTTACTCGCAATTCATTTTCATCGATCATTCTTTTATACGAAAGGGGGTAAATCAGGCCGATCCATCTAGTATAGAAATTGGTTTCTCATAAACTGTTTCGTGATAGAAACCCTGAATAAAAATCTCTCATTGTCATTGTTAAATTTCATGCAATCTGATGCTTTGGAAACTATTGATTCTTTTCGTTAAATTATCTGTTTCCTTTTAGCTAAATGTCATGTTCTATTTTTTGTGTTTATTTGCTTCGTATTTCATTATCCGTAGTTCGACAGTTAGAACCTTTATTTCTTCTCTGAGAAATAAAAGATCAGTTGCAATGTTGACAGGAAAAATATATGAAGAGGCACAGTGGCAATACATCAATTACGAACGTCGTGACGGTGTATTAGCAGTGTTGACTTTGGTAGTTTTCGCGGAAAGCCAATCCAAGTTGGACATTTAAGGGATGGGAAAGTTCGACGACAAAGTTTAAAAAACGTTCGAAAGTTAGCAACTCTCTTCTGAAATATGACGCAACTTTTAAGTCTTTCGCACGAAAACATACGGGAGTTCATAGGACGCATGTTTTGACCACTCCCTTCGTGTGTCAAGAGGATTACGAGCCGGGTGATGCGGATTTAGTTCTATACTGCGAATCTCAAAGTTTAATCCAAAAATTTTACGTTTTATGACAAAAAAATGACGGGCGATTCGAGAGGCTTGATCCTTATTCTCCCATATGGAAAATACGTATAATATTTGTATGTTTTCAGGAAGCCACTAAAGGGCAGCTGCAGACATATTAGAATATAACACACAATAGCATAGCAATAGTAATTTTCACGTATTCTTTTTTCTCTGACATTTTCGCGTATGTTACTTATGTCTTTCCTTTTTTTGCTTAAACTGGAATTGCAGCGAGTTAGCAGAGGGGAGTGGAATACAGATTTTTTGGTCCTTTGTTTCAGGATTGTTAGAGGCTTGGTTTCAACGATATCGATAGCCTTATCTACGGACCAAACTGCCCCGGACGTGGTCACAATGCCAGCGGGAATACCTTTTCAATCACCAACACAAGGAGAAGGTTTCAGGTATTGTGCTGCCCCTAAGCCTAAGGGGATAAAATTACTCTCGCTTTCTATCTTCCTTCCCTTTTTCCTCCCGCTGCGACTTCCTTCCCTCACCATTCGCGCTTCGGATCCTCCTTTTGTTACACTTACATTATATCCGGTACAAGTCAGCTTCTTTTTTTTCTTTTAAAATAGGAAAGTAAGAATTGCTGTAAAAAGTATGTTAGGCGTTGTCCTTTGATATTTTTCTAATGTCCAATTAAGAAAGTCTGAATACCACTGTGTAGTCCTCCTTTGGAAAACTGCGGACCCTTTATGGCATTGATATATGATACCTTCAGTTTTAAAAATGATTTACATTAGTATCAGTGTTATGGAGAATATTTTAAGCCATCTCAGATTTTTATAATTGATCAGGAAAAAATCCAACTCTGAGAATTAAAAATTAAACTATTTATATTATAAAAAGATGTCACTCCCGCAGTTGTTTCAGGAATTATGAACATCAACTTGGCCCAGTTCTGGCCGGGCTTTAGATTTTTTAGGCGCAGCCGTTGCCACTGTTTCAGGTCCTCTAGAACCTCCCGCGAGGTCCTTCAGAGACTCCAGTGAGGGCCTATAGACTCTCTAGAGCCTCTCACGGGGCCCTATAGAACCCTCCACGAGGGTCAGAGACTCCTAAGAGGTCCTCTGAAGCCTTTTGAAGGGTATCTATCTAGATCGTGCTATGTGTGCCCCATTGGATAATAATTTCTGTCACTCACTGGTACCCAAAGAAAATTTGTATGACCAAAGTTGTACAATTTTTCTATATTAAAAATAAAACAGCTTTTAAAGGGGACCATGAAAAAGTGTAAATTAGTTAATGACCATTCATTAGGGAAATTATGAACTGGCAACAAAAAATTAGACAAATTGTTGTATTTGAGATTATTATGGGATGGCAGAAATTATTATTATTATTATGGGATGGAAGAAATTATTAATATTATTATTTATACTTTTTTTATTATTATTGTATTTACTATTATATTTATTTATATTATATTATTATGTTTATGCAAATTCTCTTAATGTTTTTGCACCATTTCGTTTGGTATCCCCACGACACGCATAGCTACATTACAATTATTCTTACAGGTTAATAAAGCTAATAAATTGACGTACATATAGAGCCTCCTTCCTATTTGCATATCAGGTAATGAGTTTTCATTATAATATACTTTGAACGATAAATTTATGCTTTACAACTAATAAAATTCCCATTCTTCATCAATTTTTTAGTATGCATTATTCCACTAACAGTTTTGTTTAAATTAACTTGTGAAAAACAACCTCTTCACTGCTGCAATACTGTGTGGAAGTACCGTGATTGCTTTCACGAATTCATATAGAAGTCCATACTTAAGAGAACCATCGCTGTTAAATATTTTAGCAACTCCGTTCCAAAACTGATAGTAATCGGTTGATTCTTGGCTATCCACATAAGCATCATTTCGCAACAAGCGCCACTGCCCTTCTAAGATTTCTATGTCGAACATCGTTGGAGGAAATATAACAGCTAGCATAGCCACTGAAGGTGGAAGATTAGCTTTAAAGTAAGCAGGATCAACGACATTCATTTGCGCTAGCATCTTTTGGTATTCGGAGTTGAAAGGAAATCGAAGATAAATCTGATTCGCGGCTTCAATGTAGAAATCTAGACAATTTAGTCTGAATTTATGTACTTCATCTGTACCGATATCGTTCCCATTTTCGCATAGTGAGATAGCTACAGCTGGACCTAAATATACATCTTCCAATTGAACAAAGAGCGCTAGGTTTCTAGACTGGAGGCATTCTAAACTCGTAGTATTTATATCATCACGCTTCAAGTAAGAATCGAGAAGAGTTTTGTATACCTGGGAAATTTTCGAGTATAAAACGTGAATTTTACTCTTTTCCGATTGAAACTCTTTATTCAGATCAGTGAATAACGGAAGTATGTGACTTAAAAAGTCCAAGTACAGTTTATTAAGCGGATTGGATAATAGACGATGTATTTCGGAAGTATAGAACTGTCGTCATTGTCGCTTTTTAAATGTTTGCCGTCAAAGTACAATTTCAGAGCAGGATAATGTTCTTTAACGCGTAGAACAGCAAGCAATAATGATAGCCATCTTGTTTGGCAAGGATGAAGCATCCTGTGTGGTTTCAAATCTAAAAACAATTGGAATTCTTTAAACTCAGATAATCGCATGTAGCTTCGATGCATGTAAGTATAAACTAGTCGAATCAGATTTTCGACATCCCTCGGAATTGGGTCATAAGCTTTAGAAACTACTAAAGTGATCGAATGACAAATGCACTTTAAGATGAACATAAAGGTAATATCTCGTTTTAGAAAAGCAGATACAGAATGGTGTTTACCCATCATCACTAATGCTCCATCAGCAGCCAAAACCTAATATATTAGTTTTACAGGGTATATCATGTTCAATGAAAAAGTTCACTATCTCAGTGTAAAGATGATCTGTATCGGCCTGCGGAACTTCTTTACTAAACAAAAATGCATCATCAACCGTAGTCTCTCCATACATGCGCGTCACAACATCTATGGTTTTAACAACTTTTGTCAGTCAATTCATCAATCATGATTGAAAATTTATTTGTTTTCAATCTGCTTACTAAATTCTGTAAACTTTAACGACCTGTTACATTTACAATCAATGCTCTGCACTTATTTCTACCACAAGTTATGTGTTGAATAACTTCTTTCTCTAGATGCAAATTTCGCACTAAGCTAACGAGATGATCACTTACTGCAAAAGATAGATTATGTTCGGCAATAAAAATCACGAGTTTAATTTCGTTTCTTTTACTTTTTTTTCTACATTAAGCTTAACTGCATAACCGATATCTGTTAAAACAGTCTGCTTTTGACCATATTTCGCAGCATTATGAGAATGCTTTTTTGAACGCTACAAAAAAAATTTTAAACACATCTACAAACAAAAAATCATCAGATTTTCATCCCTGCATAACTCTCATTTAAATCCGTTTGGCACCCAACACGTCGCAGTACCACGTGACAAACGGCTGCAGTCGAATTGCGGATCGGTCGGGGAAGCACAGCGGGTGGCGCCTTCCCCCTCCATGCTACTACCTTCTCCTTCAAACTTTATCAAGGCTTAGGACTGACAGCAAAATGTACCAACTAAATTTTTGTATGCAAGCGCGTTTAAAAATTGATCAAAAATATGTGTTCTCAACGGTATAATAGTAGACTATAAATAAACTAATCTAATTCATTTTTCAGTTAGAGTTCATGCATAATAATAACGAAATATTATTTAACCAAATATTATCTCAATAAACTGAAATAAATATTGAAATTAGCTACATATTTTCATGAAGGATGGACGACTAACGAAACAAGTATATCAAGGTAAAGTAAATGGCAGCGTGCCCAGAGGCAGACCGCGAAAGGAATGGTTAGAATGTGTGAATGAGACCCTAGCTAGAAGGGACATAAGAAGCCATAGAAACGCGAGAGCCTGCATGAAAAAATACATGGACGTTAAAGAAGCTAGAGAAGTATGCCAGGACAGAAAAGTATGGCGGAGAATGGTTAATAAGAAGAGTGTCAGTAGAGTGAATGAAGCCTGAAACAAAAGACCTTGGATACTAATGGACCCAAGTGGGGAAACTCACATGACGACTTTGTGTGGATTTTCACTTAGGGTGATTGCTAGAGAGATTGATCAGCAACCTGGGTCGGAGCAGTGTTGCAGAATGAACGTGTTATTTAAATAAATAAAACGAGAATTCTAGATCAATCTATGAATTTTATAACCCCTTCCTCACACTACTTCTCTCCTCACCGAGTGATTGACGCCTACCCCGAAAGGGAAACGGCTTAATGGTGTAATAATAATAAAAATAATTATATCTGAATTTATTGATACTGAAAAGGATTCAGATTTTATAATTGTATTTCATTTTTGTAATTTTAATAAATATATTTTAATAATCAGTTTTACTGAAAAATGTATCAACCAAAATTTCTGTACATTATACACGAAATATAAAAAACGTTGATAATAAAATATTGAATAATGTACATTTGTACAACAAAGAAAAACTTTGCACAATTCTCTTTTTAATTGCAGTATTGTCAATAAATGTAAAAATAATAAAAACTCTAGTCACTATTACAAATTTATATTGAAAAGTTAGTCGCCCCAAGAACCCTGACAGATATTTCGTATATGCTGTGCTGCATGTAACAGAGAGCAGAGCATCTAGCACGCGTCTAACACCACTTACGCTTTCCAGCCGAGTTAGTGTTATACGCTAAGCTCTGGTTTAGGTATACTGCAGCTATACTGTGTATATATACTTTAGTAATGCTTTCCCCATGTTTCATCGTGAAGCTTTACTTGTATTCAAGCTATATATTCAATATAGATTTGGAATACTTTTATTGTATTATGTGCGAGATGACTTCCATATTATTTCCCAGATATTTTCCTAGTTCAATCCCATACCAACATTCGTTTATCCAGACAGTTCTGTGAATTTACATTTTTATAGTACATTCAATTCCCGACATAAGCACGGTTTCGTAGACAGGCAGGGCCGGCTAAAACATTTCTGATGGTTTTGGATGCATGTTAACAAATGAAGAAACTAACGTGCTGAGAGTGCTGCCCTCATGCTGTTTGTCACGCTTGACTGAGCACCGCCTCTCTCTCTCGGTCCCGCAGTCTCCGCATCAATTAAATGTCGAGGACTTAAATGATAGGAATAGTATGCGCTGAGGATTCTTATAACGAGATTTGAGTGTATATATCTCTGTTTATAAATTTGGTAAGATGCCTCACAAAATCCTTTTTTATATACTAAAAGATTAAATCTGAAATGTATACTATTTTAAATTTTCATTTCTACATTTGCAATTATCCGATCTTGTTCAGTGCTAGAAGTCATTTATCAGAGTATCGCATGACTAAAATTTTGTTCGTTTAAAAAAAATTATACTGCGTTCCAAAAAAGCTCAATAACTAAACTAAAAAAATCCACATCTCCAAATTCTGCTGTTATGGTTAAAAAGCCGTTTCTTGGCAGGTGCATGTTTATAATAATTCATGACTCTGCCATTATGCATTCGATTTAATTTTTAAAAATCTTAAAGTAAAAAACACACCCTCGACCATACGTTTTTAACCATAGATTGTTTATTTTATCACAAAGAATAATTATGGTTCTACCCTTCAAGTCGCAGAGTTTCTCAGCGCCAAAATATGTTTTTTGTAAACATTTTTCAAAAAATTACAAATTTTTCTTCTAATTTCTAGTTTTTGACCCGATTCAGATATTCGAATTTTCTGTCGAATTGTTGTAAATTTTACAGATGTGGTGATCTCCTTATATTAACAGGTTTTTCTTAAAATATTGCAAAAATAAAAATGTGAAATAGCAGTTTTTGAATTTAAAAAATCTGCCCGCTTTGCAGGACCATTCTTAATGCGCGTCGCTCGCTTAGCTCGCGAGTTTGAGCACGCCTAGGGGGCGCGACTGTTGATTCTCGCACTTTTCCTTCGATAATGTATTTATCTCGCGCTTGTGCAAAGTTAGCTCTCAAAGTAGGTCTTTGTCAGAACCAAAAGCAACACATTAATATCCCATTATTTTCACTCTTAAAGCCTCAAAACTTGATAATAAAGCAAAACAAAATGCGAAAAAGTTCGTTTTTATAATTAAAAAAGCTCAAAATTTCATATTAATGACACTTTTACCAAGCATTTATATAATTTTCGGCGTAATTAAAACTACAGCCAGCGCTGCCCTTCGCGACGGTCAACATTTCCGTCACTTTCGTTTCAGAGTGCCACGGGGCATACACTGCCAGACTTCACTGGGAATGGGTCTGTGCAACATTTTCTTTTACTAAAGTGGGTTTGGAATTACTGTATGAATTAATTCACAGCCAGTGATAACCCGCGACTTATTCAACTTTATTAGAAATACTTGCTTTTGCCTGGATGCTTGTCCATGGAAGAGGAAAACTGTACAAAACCCAATTCTCGAGTTCAGCGGTTTTTCGACAGTCGAGTTTGAAGGCAGATATTTGACCCTCCCCATTGAATGCAGAAGGTCACCCATCAAAATGCTGTCCGCGCTCGAAATGGCTTGACATCTGAACTCTTCTCGAGTCGAGATTCGCATCATAGCTAATGCCGTCGGTAATTTAGTATAAATAACAGTAACTATTTTCGTAAAGTAACGTGCATTAACGTACGTTACTATGCATTACAGTTAACTAAAAATGGTAACCCATTAACGTTACCGTTTTGCCTTTTCAAATAAGTAACTCGTCACTGTTACTACAAAAATATAACGTTCCAGCTAACGCGCTACTGTCAACCATTAGGCAAAGTTAAGTGTGGCCAAAATCTAACGGTATTCGCTCTGATGAATTCATTAGAATTAGGGTTTGGCTTCAAATGGTCCGGTGCTCGGGACCGTGGTCTTCATATAGCGCGCGCTAGTGCTACCAAGGCGTGGAATGGCGGCGGATCACTTGGATGCGCAGAAGACACAAATTGGTTAACATAACCTAAAATTGCATGGAAATAACTACTGCGGAGATTACAACAGTCCGCAGTCTAGCGGCTCTAGCACCCGCTTGGATGTTTACTGGGCTATTCTTGGTTTGAAAAAAAAAATTCTGAATTTTAAATGTTATAAGTATTTATTTTAAATTGTTATAATTCTGAAGAATTTCAGTTAGACTTCTGTTATTCGCAGTTTAGTTTGCATTACTTAATTTTAGAAATGTCAGCTTTAAAAGGTTGAATGTTTTTATTTTAATGACCAGAAATAATTGATTCTAACCAAGAAATAAATGAGAATTTTTCAGATTCAAGCAAATGAATTTGAACATGAAAGAAAATCCATATAACATGAAAATATTGTTTGATTGGTGCTTCTAAATCTGATATTAAATTTGGTTCTAAAACAAGTAAAGATCAGAAAAAGGTCAATGGAAGGGCTTAGTGGTAAAGCACGTGGGTGAAGTGTCAGGAGGTGGGTACCGGAATAGTCAAGTGGGTAGAAAGGACGTGATCCGGAATCTAGTACCGTGTATTGGAAAATCTAGCTATTCTTCAGCGCCCATCGGAATACTATCCGAATATTCGAGTTTTATTTTCGTTGAAGGATTCTTAAAAGGGGGAAGACTGTATTTTTATTCAAATTTCACTCGATCTTTCCGAACGTCCCTGTACCCAATTGCATGAAGATCGCATTATACACGCCGTCGATAAATTCGACCCTTTTTAGAGTGCTGTTTGCACCTATTATGCACCGTATAAAAATCCCCTCTCTTTCCATTTAAATTCCTCGTTGCGTTGAAAAATATTCACTCACACACCGCCTTATCGAAGGATTCAAATGATATGTATGTCGATTTTTCAATGTCGCTTACATCAGAAGAGTTCAGACTTAAATTTAAATCCAAATTTCAAACATTCATATTTGAATTATTGGGAATAGTTTAAAACATAGAAAAAACTGGGGGTTCACTCATGTTGCAGCTCAAATGAAAGTTGGTATCCTTAGGAACTTGAGCTCATATAGATA
>JAAAKG020187149.1:0-25145 GCA_010014905.2 Druon quercuslanigerum | reverse complement strand
ACAATTATTTCAATTCAGAATTATCCCCATATTAAAGAATAAAAAAATGATGAACAGTTTTTTTATTTCTTAAAATTGTTATCAACTAGAATATTAATAAAAAGGTCGATATATTATTACGAGAGAAAACTATTTTTTAAACGATTTAAGCAGCTAAATTCTAAATAAATTATTCATATGAAAAACACTCAAAAATATTAAAAGTGAATAATAATGGAATTTCCAAAATAATTAAATATGAAACAGTGCGTAGCTCTAATGAAAATTATATTTTTAATTTTTAATAAGTACTTTATTATTTATCTTTGCACAAACATTTTTCTTACGCAAACAACTAGCTCCTTATTTAATTTTTCGATGATCAAAATTGCAAAATAAATAGGAAAATGTATGTACGAATTTCAAGTATAACTCACTAACGAGACCAGCAACTTCTCATTATAAAACTAAAACGTATAAAATTTGTTTCAAATATTTAAATAAATTTTTTATATCAAAAACAGTCTAAAAGGTTTAATAATGTAACTCATTTAACAAAATATTTTGATTCAATTCAAGAAAGCAACTTTTTAGACACAGGCCTCCTAAAATTAGCCTACTTTCGAATCAATGACAGCTCTGCAAATTGTTGAAATTAGTACATTTATTTTTTCCTATTTATTTTGTAATTTTGATCATCGAAAAATTAAATAATGAGCAAGTTGTTTATGTGAGAAAAATGTTTGTGTAAAGGAAAGTAATAAACTACTTAAATAATAAACTACTTATTAGAAATTAAAAATATAATTTTCATTAAACCTACGCACTGTTTTATATTTAATTTATTTTATAAATTCCATTATTATTCACTTTTAATATTTTTATATAAATAATTTATGTAGAATTTAGCTGCTTAATTGGTTTAAAAAATAGTTTACTCTCGCAACAATACATCGACCTTTTTATTAATATTCTAGTTTATAAAACTTTTAAAAAATAAAAAAAAACTGTTTATTTTTTTTATTCTTTAATATGGGGATAATTCTGAATTGTAATAATTGTAAATAATTTAAAACAACAATGAATAATTTAAAAAATTTACAATAATTTTAAATAAAAATTACTGATGAGCAGAATCAAAAGTGTAAGAGTACCCCAATCAAGCACCACCTCTGTGCGTGGCCTATTCGGTCCTGCCTCAACGAAGGAGGCGAGCAGCAGACCGGCCGAGAACAGTGATCGTTGACTAGAACTCAACTCAGATACGATTGAACATTTTTAATCATATCTCGGGAAGCGATGAAGATTTTTTAAATTTATTTGGCTTAAATTAAAGATAGCATTTCAGGCTCTATGTCGTATAATTTTCAGATTTTTGCAACAATTTTCCTAGCTAATGATAAAAGTTGAACTCAAGGTACAAAATTTAAGAAAATCTATAATTTATTTTAAAACTTATCACGTGCTGTATTCTCTTCAGCCGATAAAAAAAAACGGTTTGACAGTATTAAACGTGGAATTTCATAGGCTTCCTAACTGTTTTTTTAAAAATACCCTATTATTTCTTTTACTGAGTTATCGTGGTTCAAAGCCAGCAGTGATTTTTAATAATGCTTGCGTCAATCGATCTCATAATTTCCGTCAGTAGTGTACGAAAATTTTCAAAAATGGGTCATTGGAATTCGATGCAGAATTTTATCAGATTTCATTAAAAAAATGTTTAAGTCGAATAAATATTTTGTTGGAATAACAATTTCTCCAAGACCTTTTTGTACCCCACTGTGCAGCGCGAGGACAAAAAAAATTGCTGGGACAGACTTTGATGTGAATTTTAAAATCCTTAACGCTGAAACATTGAACTCTAATATTTTTTATTCTATTTTTCAACTTAATATAAGTGATATCTGTGAATTTCGAATGTTAAAAAATGGCTTTAATATTATTTAACCATTTTTCATTTAAAATTTAATGTTTTGGGCTGGTGCGTATTGAATTGTGCTTTATTATAATTTCTTTGCTGAGATATTATTTAAAACAAATGTATTATTCAACGAAAAAGTGTAAAATATTTAGGACTTAAAATGGTCAACTTTTGTAATGTACATATATATTCTGTGTGTATATATATATATATATATACTTTACACAAAAATTGATTATTATTATTATTATTATACCATTAAGCTGTATCCCTTTTTAGAATGATCTAGATTATTGTGTTATTTATTTTAATAACACATTCCTTCCGCAACACTCTTCCGACCCAGGTTGCCGATCAATCTCTCTAGCGATCATCCCAGCCGAAGAGCATCACAATGTCATCATGTGAAACTCTCTATTATATTTATTTGGTGTTTTAAACAAAAAATAAAACTATTTTTTCGCTGAAAACTAATAAATTTAGATTACAAACAAAATATTAGGAAATATCTCCAGAAATATTTACCACTTTTGTCTATGATATTTATTTTGAAATAGGTCAAGAAATACAAGTTCTCAGAAAAAGAAGCAGAAGGTGGGAAACTGCAGTGATAAAGAATTTACCAATGGTTCGTTGGAAAATTTGAGGAGGCTTCTGCTACATTGTTCTTGATAAAGAAAATCATATTTTAAAATGAGGAAAAAGGATCAAAATTTAAAAAAAGGTCAAATGTAAGAATTTCGATGCAAATAATTTGAATGAAAGTAAGCACATTCCCGAAATATTATAATAATATTAAATTATAAAAATTTTCCGAAATAATAGTTGGAAAATAATTAAATTGCCTCTCAAAAATAATTGTATCACTCGGACATGAAAATAAGAAACTTCTAAGACTTGAGGTTAAAATAAAATAATTCTTCGAATTAATTTTTTCTTGTAACTTTCAATTACGTAGATAGTGTTTTGATTCGTAGTATAATGTTTCTGAGTTCTTCAAGATACATATTTTTAAAATCTAAAATTTTCTGAAATAATTGAAAATCGATCAAGAAATTTTTGTTTTAAATAAGAGTTATACTTTTAGTTACTTCATCTCGCTTGGTTAGAAATAAATAAAAAGTTTGCTTAGAATTCATCTTTTTGGTTACAGGTTTATCTCTTTCGTTGACAATTTAACTCTTTTGTTAAAAATACACTTCAGTTTTGGATGAAAATTAATTTTTTCAAATTAAAATTTAACTATTCCAACTTTGGTTAAATAATTAACTTTTAAGTTAAAAAAAACAACTTGGTGGTTTTAAATTAAATTGTGACCTTTCTAGTTAGAAATACATTTATTTTATTAAAAATTCTACTTTCATGGCAGAATATCAATGTTGTAGGTTGAAAATTCGCTTTTTTTCTTAACTTGGACTATTTATTATTTTACCTTTAACGCTTTTTTATGAAATATTAACTGCTACTGAATGTTTTATTGAGAATTTTTGTGTGGAAAAATTAATTACTTGATTTAAAGTTGTTAAAATCATATTTTCGGGTCAAAATTGACGCGTTTTGTCGAACGTTTGGTAAAAATTTCTCATTTAGTTTAATTCGCTGAAAATTCTTTTCTTTTTTGTTAAAAATTAGTTTTTTAACTAAAAATTCATTTTTTGAATTAAAAAATAAGCTACTGGATTTAATGTTGAAATACTCTGAGAGAAATTAATTTTTTCTTGAAAATTTACATTTTCGGGTTAACATTTAACTGTTTTTTAGAAAATTCAACTATCGTTGAAAATGATATGTTTTGCTTAAAACAACCTATTTTGTAAGCCGAATCAACAATTTTCTCTCACAATTTAACTATTATAAAAATTAATTTTTAAAAATAAAAAAATAAAAAATAAATTTTTTTTCTGAAAATTTAACTATTCCATTTTTTGTGAAAAATGTATCCTTTATAAGATGAGAATTGAACTATTTCGTTGAAATAGTTAAATTAGAAAATAGTTATATTTTTAAGAAATAGTTAAAAATCCTTTTTTTAATGAAAATTAGTTTTTCAAACTGATAATTAATATCATGAAAAAATTAAATAATGACTAGGAATGCTGGTGCGATAGAATTTAAAATTAAAGTGTTTTAAATGTTTTTCATTGTTTATTTAATGGTGTCCTATGTAGACATTTAAAATTTTTTACGACAATTCCGAAATATTATAACAATCTTAAATTATTTTAATTATCCAAATTAATAGGAGGAAACTACTTAATCAAATTTCTCTTAAATACTATTGTTCCTTTTAAAAACTATTGTTGAAAATGAAAGTAAAAAGAGTAATCTGCTTTGTTCCAAATTCCTCATTTAATTTTAGTGTCCAATTATTTGTCTAAAAATTTGTAAATTTTAGTTTAGTTTAATTCGCTAAAAATTCTTTTCTTTTTTGTTGAGAATTAGTTTTTTTTTTACTAAAAATTGGTTTTAAAAATTGATCTAAGTTTTTAAAGTAAAATTATTTGGTTGACATTTAATTTTTTGGGTTAAAAAATAAGCTACTGCGTTTAAAATTGAAATACTCTGAGAGGAATTAATTTTTTCTTAAAAATTTACATTTTTGGGTTAACATTGGACTGTTTTTTAGAAAATTCAACTATCGTTGAAAAGTATATTTTTGTTTGAAAATACCTATTTTTACCTATTTTTTAAGCAGAATCCACAATTTTCCCTTAAAATTCAACTATTATAAAAATTAATTTTTTTAAATTAAAAAATTAATTTTTTGTCTGAAAATTTAACTATTCCATTTTTGGTAAAAAATGTATCCTTTATAAGATGAGAATTTAATTATTTGGTAGAAAGTTCGTGTATTTTGCTGATAATTCGTCAGTTTGGATAGAAAATTAATCTTGCTTATTGAAAATTCCTCAATTTTGTTGAGAATTCCACTATTTGGTTTAAAATTGGTCTTTTTTTAAAATTAAACTGATTAAAAATCCTGTTTTTTATGAAAATTAGTTTTTTAAACTGATAATGCAAATCATCAAAAAATTAAATAATGACTAGGAATACTGGTGCGATAGAATTTTAAATTAAAGTGTTTTAAATGTTTGTGATTGTTTATTTAATGTCCTTCTATGTAAACATTTAAATTTTTTTACGACAATTCCGGAATATTGTAACAATCTTAAATTATTTTAATTTTCCGAATTAATAGGAGGAAACTACTTAATTAAATTCCTCTTAAATATTATTTTTCCTTTTAAAAACTATTGTTGAAAATAAAAGTAAAAAAAATAATCTGCTTTGGTCCGAATTCCTCATTTAATTTTAGTGTCCAATTATTTGTCTAAAAATTTGTAAATTTTAGTTTAGTTTAATTCGCTAAAAATTCTTTTTTTTGTTGTTAAAAGTTAGTTTTTTAACTGAAATGCCTGTAATTGTTTATTTAATGGTGTCTTGTGTAGACATTTGGAATTTTTTACAACAATTCCGGAATATTATAACAATCTTAAAATATTTTAATTTTCTGAAATAATATTAGAATACTATAACGTTTCTGAATTCCTTAAGGGGAGAGTCTGGTCTAGCCGAGGTTTTTTTACATGCGTTTTTTCATAGATAAACTTTATTTTTGATTACACAACTTTTTATACATATAAAGGAACATCTAAAGAAGAAAATTGAATGTCGACAATGCTATTTGAATATCCATATATATAGATATAGTGGTCGCAAGCGGATGGTCCGGCCAAATCGGCTGTAATTCCCTAGTCCTTGGAAAAAATCGGAAACGCACGATTTGCGAAAATTTTGTTAGAGTATGAACGTAAAATGCAGATGAAACAAAATTTTCAGAAAATTTTTTTTTTTTTAAAAAAAGGGCGGCCAAAAAACAAAAATTGACGAAAAAAAGGCCCTAATTCTGCAATAACTTTTTTCACGACTGATAATTTTTTCTAAGTCGAGGTTCATTTATAAAGAAATTTAATTATCTTTCAAACAATTCAAAAAAGTGATTTTGAGAAAAAACGCGTTTTTAAGTATTCACTTGCATAAAGATCGAATTTGATGCTACAACTTTGGAAATGAATTCTCCATATTTATAGGAAGGTTTTACGGATAAAAAAGTAGATTTTTTCAATCGGCTGGATAAGACCCCCCCCCCCCCTTTAGATATATATTTTGAAAATCTAAAATACGTGAGGGTTGAATAGAAGCCCAGTAAGCGTATCTTCGCTTCAACCAAAAAAGTATAAAATTATAGCCTCACACAGCCCGACTATGCCACCAAAAGTACCCCCTAAATCCAAAAATTACGAAATCTACACATACGAAATCTACACATTTGAGCACTTTATTTTCGTTTTTTGACAAAAATGAATACTTTTGATTTTATATAATAATTATCAATATTTGACAGTAATTTTAATTATTCCAACAAAACAAATTTGTTTAAAATATTGTTTTTCTCAAAAAGTCGACTTTTTTCTAACATAATCATATATAACAGAATTATATATTCTATACATTTTTGATACACCAGCTTTATTATTTAATAAACACTTATTTGTTTAGATCCTTTTTTCCTAAAAAGTTCTAATTTTTTAAAAAGAATCATAATCAAGGTCACCTTTTCACATACTTTTATTTTCTATACATCAGATTTATTATTTAAAAAACTTCTATTTGTTTAAACAATATTTAAAAAGTTAATTAGGGAATTTTTTCTTATCTGTTATAAATAATACAATTAGTGAGTGTGGAAAACATAAATTTTATTTTAGCCTTATTCTTTTAGGAATGCTTTTTGTTCGAAGAGTTTTTTCGGTAAATTCGTGAATGGATATTGATTTGTGATGATGACTACTTATTTTCGAAGTCAATAAACTCAATTGCTTATATTTCTGAATTGTTAAAATAATTTTTTATAGAGGGAGAACTTTCCAGACAGCAGTAAAATGACACTGCCTCGCAGAACATACTCATAGGCAATTCAGAGTAACATTCTATGATTTATAAAATACTGTAAATAACTAATAAATAACTGTCTAATTAATTACAATTTTTTTTAAATGTATGTTTTTAACAATTACTAGTTGTAATATTTATACCAGAATAGAGAAAATTAACAAATTCTTTGGCAAAATATTGTTTACACGAATTAATTATACTAGAGTAATACAAATTCTTGGCAAAAAAAATTAAAGTCCTCAAAGGCGTATATTTTATGCATCATTAAAATTTTTTGATTTAACTGACTTTATTATAATTAGGAGTACCTAGCAATGTTGTTAGTATTCATATAAAATATAATAGTTGTAACTATAGGAAATAATAGGAAATTAATTTAAAAATATAAGGGGTTCTGTTAGTTAAGTTAGAAAAGAAAATATGTGTTAATAACAATAAGAATTTAATTTTACAAACTTAATATTTTATCATTTCCATAGGGCTTCAAATGCTTTTTTAAACTTTCAGTTTGAAAATTGTTGTTAGAAAATAAATTTTTCTCGTTAAAATGAAACTATTTAGTAAAAAAAAAAGTTGTCTGGTTAAGGATACAAGCATTTTTCTTAAACTGCATTATTCGTAGTTGAATTCAATTTTTTCATTTAAAATAATTCTTTTTTAAATATCAACTTTTAAATTTTTAATAGAAAATGCATCATTTTATGTTGAAAATTCAACTGCTTGGTTGAAAGTTAAACTATCTTTAAAATTTATTTATTGCTTTAAAGTTCATAATTTTAGTAGAAAATTAACCGTTGCATTTAAAAATTCATCTCTTTTTGTAAAAATGCAGTCTTTTATGGTTAAAAATACAACTGTCTAGTTAAAAATCATTCTTTTCCTGTGGAAAATCATCATAAAGATTAAAATTTAAAATTAACATATTTTAAAGAAAAAATTATTTTCTTAGGTGAAGTTAGTTGAAAATTCATGTATTTTTTTTTTAATTTTGGGTAAGAAACTAATTTTTTTTGTTGAAAATGCAACTGTTTCGTTAGAAATTCATATCTTCTAGCTGAGGATTAAAGTATTTGGTTCAAAAAAATTATTTTTTGGTTAAATTCAACTATTTTTAATTTAAATTAAATTATTTGTTGTTGAAAATTAATTTTCTTATTTGAGACTTCAATAATAATAAAAATAATAATAATACCTAAATTAATACTTTGTTTTAAATTAGTTTCTACTCAGGGTTGCAAACTCATATTTTTGAGTGTAAAAGTTAAATTTTTTAAAGAAAATTAGTTTTTAAAAATTGAATATAATCTTATTTTATGAAAATTTGGATATTCTATTTTCGGTTTTAAAATAGACTTTTTTAGTTGAGAAACCTAACTATTCGGTTAAAAATGTATGTAATTTCTTGAAAATTCTTCTTGCTTGGTAGAAAATTAATTAACACTATCATTTAACTAGTCGTATGGAATTTGTGTATTTTTTATGGAGAATTTGTCTTTTTTGGTAAAAAATTAATGTTCTTGGCTGAAAATGGACCTTTTTGTATCAAACTAGAAATCTCTACCTTTTGAAAGACATTTTTCTTATTACCGGAAAAACTTTTCTTGGTTGAAAATTCATCATTCTTATTTAAAAATTAAACTTTTCTATTAAAGATTTATTCTTTTGATAATCTTGATTAATCAATAAAAAACAGTAAGATTGTTATTTTTGGATACACTCTAAATAAATTCATGAAAAAATTGTTGTGTATATGCACGTCCCCTAACTGTACATTTAGAATTCCTTCCCACCACTTAAGGACTTGTAATGGACTCTTTGTCAGTCAAGTTTTCGCATTCTGCAGTATCTTCCGAGCTTTAAATTCTTTAAAGCTCATAATTTCCAGCGCCACCCTTGGTGCCTCGGTGGTAAACCGAAGCTTCAAGCGTGACCTTTTCGAGCGAAACCTGTATGAACCGGAATATTCCAACCAGCTTCTATGGGTTATAACGTTCCCGACCCCCATGAGTCGGGAAAGAGAGCGAGGGCGCAAGCTCAGCCTGGCAGGAGCTTTCACCGAAAGTCGCGCATATAGTAAGCGGACACCCATGTTTTCAAACAGTTGACAGTCGCGTTGACGCGGTGAAACTGCCGACGGAGCTTTCTGCCAAAAAAGAGCTTTCCGATGTCAAAAGTGCAACAATAATGCTTTGCCAACAATGGACGGGAACGAAAACCAACCCCGTCTTTAACTTTAAAGTACGAGCTTGTGACCCAACTTTAACCGAGGCTAGTAGCACCACTTGTGGCTCTGTAACTTCTCCTGAAAGTACCGGTTGCTCATAAGCGTCATGAAAACAGAAACCATCTGTTAAAAAAGTGCCCTGATAAAAAAATTAGAAAAAAGGGCTAGAGGAATTTTTTGTGAAATTAGAAGAAATGCTCTCATTGCTGGTTCCAGAATAGCATACACGCGACTGACAATCATCTTTTCCCAAAAGGTTTTTATATCGCCTAAAATAGATCAAGAAAGTTGAAGAAAAGGAAATTTCTTTCCTTAAATTGTGGATCAATCGATCATCGATCATAAAGATCAATCCTCTTAACTCTCCTGAAATCGTCCTTAGTGGAAATTTGGATTGTTGCTGGTAACACATTTAAAAGTAGACGTGTCAGAGTGCGAAATGCAATTAAGGAGGGCGTGAAAGGTAACGCAATACTCTTTTCTTTAATGAAATTAGAGGATAATTGCTCTAAGCGTATTAGGGTAATTGAAAGTGTTCAGTCGCGCCTTAGTGAATCTATCGTGTCCTAGATAAAAATATAGGATAGGGTACAGTTTGATAGGAATCGTTAAATGTCACTGACGTACAGTGGGACAAACAAAGTTTATGTGGTCAAATCAATTCTTAGCCTACACAATTTATTCGATTTGGATCTTTTTTTTTAAATTTAGGATTTTTAAATTTCACAAAACTTTGTGTGCTTGGATTTTCTGTTTTTAACTTGTCAATAGAACAATTTTTAAAAATATTTTCAGATTCATCAAACAAGGTATTTTAAGGTAACTGTCCTAATTCCTGCAGTATTAAACGTTAGTCCTGCTTTATTTGACTATTATTTTTAATATATAATCAAACAGCAGTATGTTTTGGTTTACTAATCTTATCAAAAATGATCTTATTACTTAATTTAAAAAAAAAATGTTTTCTTCTTTTACGTTTGGGAAATTTTTATTTTATAAATAAAATAGGCAAAACCTATGAATTTCGAATTCTTTCAGACTAATGGTAAAGATTTGTTTAAAAAATCTTAACAATTACGTTTCGGACACACAAGCTGGTTTCCCTCATCAGATCTTAAAACAGTTTAAAAAAACTAGATTCCGTGTGACTTTCCCAATGTGTGATTTCCATGACCTGTAAATTTATCTTCAATTTTTAATTTATAATGCGAAATTAGTAATAATTTATTGGTAAAATAAACTTGTTTAGTAAAGACTTATTATTTTTTTTAAATTAAGGGATAATAGTTTATGTTTAAGCTACTAACCCTTTGCGGTATGGTACCATGCATTTATGGCGCCTATTTGACCTCGTTTTTCAATATTTTTCACATTATTTTCAAGAAATTAAAAAAAAGAAACAACGTTGAAAGTATTGTAGAACTTCATCAGGCATACCTTGAAAAAATTTTGTTTTTAACGGGACTAATTTTTGTTAAAAAGCAAAGTGTGAAAATATTGCTTTCTAACATAATAGATTTAATTTTGAATAATCAGCAATAGTTGATTAGCTGAAAGTTATGTCTGCACGGTTTTTTTGAATCACTGATTATGAATTTGAGGTCCAAATTCCAAAATAAAAAATTACAGATCCAATTTGAGAGACAACAAATTTAAAAATAATGACCTCAAAATGGGGTTTCAAGGGATTTTCGGGTCGCTTATTACGAGCCTGAAGTCAAAATACCAAAAATAAAAATGGTGGATCTAATATGGTGGGAAAACATTTAAAAATTTTGGGTCGTTGTTCATGAATCTGAAGTAAAAATTCCAAACTTCAAAATGGCGGTGCCAATATGGTGGTCAAAATTGAAAAAAGTGGTCCTGTACCTTCAAAAAGAAGCCTCATGTGTTTTTTGGTTCGCTGAATATGAATTTAAGGTAAAAATTTTAAAAACTTTAAAATTCAAAAGGGCGGATATAATGTGGCGGACAAAAATTAAAAAATGGGTCCTGTGGCTTCAAAATGGGGTTTCATGTGTTTTTTGTGTCACGGACTACGAATTTTTAAAATGGGGCTCATGTATTTTTTGGATCGTTGATCATGAATTTAGAGTCCAATTTTGGAAAATTTTAAAATTGAAAAGGGCGGATCTAATATATGGAGGGGAAAACGTTTAAAAATAACTCCCATGGCTTCAAAAAGTGTTTTTTG
Organism: Druon quercuslanigerum; assembly: GCA_010014905.2. Classification (NCBI taxonomy): domain Eukaryota; kingdom Metazoa; phylum Arthropoda; class Insecta; order Hymenoptera; family Cynipidae; genus Druon; species Druon quercuslanigerum. The sequence continues at coordinate 13,871 of JAAAKG020187149.1, read as the reverse complement.
AGTTTTTTGTGTCGCTGTTTACGAATCTAAAATTGAAATTCCAATATTAGAAATTGCGGACCCAATGTGGCGGACAAAATTTTTTTTTAAACTGGTCCCTTGGCTTCAAAACGGTTTCTTGAGTCGCTGATTATGAATCTCAAGTCAAAATTTAAAAAAGTTAAATGGCGGACAAAGTACACAAAACAAGTCTTGTATCTGCCATATTAAATATTGACTTCAGATTGATAATCATCGGTCCAACTTACCCCTGAAAACCAGTTTTAAAGCAACGGAACCAATTTCCTAATTTTTCGGCAGTCATAATGGTTCCGCAATTTTGAATTTTGTAACAATTTACCTAAATTAAAAAATTACTTTGAGTTTTTGATTATATATTTTGATACATTTGGCCTATCTGTGTTGCAAATATCTAAAAATAATTTCATATTTGTGAGACAAATTTGAAAAAAATGTTTGCTAAATAATTTTTTTAAAGAAATTAACAATTTATATAATTTTTGACAAATAGGCCTTAATTTGTTTACAGAATTGACTAAGAATTTCTTTTCGATAACTCTTTGCTAGGATACTATGCAAATTTATAACAATTATTAATGATTTAAGCAATTTTCATAAACAAATTCAAAGTTTAGCTCTTTTTCAAACAATTGGCTCAATTTTGTCTTTACAATAGATACTTTCCAAATTGGTAAAAATTATTTATTAGCTAAACAATATTCATCAAGAAACAAAAAGTTTGGTTATTTTATAACGGAAGCGCTCAGTTTTGTTTATAAAATCGACTAATAATAACAAAGAATCATTGGAAAGATTTGTTGTAAAATATCCAAACTCTGAATATTGTTCAAGTAATCAACAATTCTTATCAATTTGAAAAGTATTATAGGCAACATTCATCGCAAATACATTCTTGAATGATTGTGTAAAAAATTAAGCATAGTCTTTAAAAAGTAGCCAAACTCTGAATTTGTTTATGACATTTTTTAAAAGAATTGATCATTCTTGTGAATTTGTAAATTTTATTGCAAAAAATATTCGTAATGACATTCTTAGATCATATCAGTGTTTGTTTATAAAAATTGTTTAAATAATTATTAAATCTTTAAAAATAAAGTTCCATAGCGAAGAGTCATCTAAATTACATTTTTAGTTGATCCCGTATAAACTTGATCCTATTCGTTAAAAAATATCCGAACTGTGAATTTGTTTGAACAATTCTCAAATGGCATTTATTACCAATTAATCTTAATGAAGCATTAACTTCTTTAAAATATTATACAAAAACTGTCAGTTTGCATGAGCTTAACTTTTTCAATCCCGAAAAAAAACTTTTCTTCATGAATTTGTTTGTAACATAATAAACCATTTGTTCAAATTATGCTCATTCACTGGAAAATATTTTTAGATAAATTTAGTACAGATATAAATAAGGCTTTCCTCAATAAATCTGAAAAACTTAAAGAAATTGGTACTTTTAAAAACTTGAAAATAAGTTCATTTTGTTGTTGAATAAAAAAATAACCAAATTTTTTATATAAATTTAGATGCATTTTTTCTGTCCCGACTGTGTGACGCCGTGTTATTAAAAGCTAACGTGAACGCCCTTATTTTTCTAGATATTGATCTCTCTACGTCGAGAACTATTTATTTGAACAGTTCTGCATCGATCCTATCGATCGGTGTTCTAAGTCGGTCTTAAGTAATAAGCTAATAAGTAAGCCAATGTTAAACCCAAAAATTCTTCAGAGGACTTTAATTAATAATATTCTTAATTATTTTTTATATTTTTTGAATATTATTTGTTAGGGAAGAACTTGTACCAATAAAAAAGATTATCTAAGGAAGACCTATAAGTAGGCTACTAGAACAGATTCAATTTGTTTAATAATTGAAATAGTATACAATTCTTAGTTCAATTCTGAGTTTGAATTTGGAAAAAATTTATCATTTTGATTAAAAATTAATTATTATTTCATTAGTGTTACTTTCTGTTAAATTAGAGCTCCCTTACTTGAAATTAGATAACAATTTAGTAAATAATATCTGGTGAATATAAAAAAACTTGACAACATCACGTCCATGAAATATTATACGCCTCTGTTTAGAGCAGTAATTTTTTAAATTATGGGTAACGTTTTCTTGACTACCTTATTAAATTTATGGCTTTATATCTTCTAAAACAAAGCTTAAGAACTAATTTTTTAATACACTCATTTTTCCAGAATTAATTTCAGAGCCTGGTAAAAAAACTGTTTTTCATTATTTTTCTGGCTTTAGAGTTTAATTTTTACATTTGAATTCAATAATAATAAAAAATTAATGAATATACTTCAAAATGTAAAATTTGAATTACAAAATTGTTTTTATTGTGCCAAAGTATCTAATTTAAAATCCCGAAAAAGATCGTGCAACATTTCGGTGTCATCCGGTAACACCAGTTTATTATTTTAAATTATTTACTTTTTTAAATAAGTAATACCGTTCCTGAAAACACAAATAAATCTCAATTTCTCTACATGAAAGCTCTAAGAGTAAGTTAAATGATTATTTTGACATAAAAAACTAATTTTAATGCCTTAAAAAAAATATGTTTCATATTTCTCTGAAATACTTTTGTCAAAAAAATGTGTTTGGCACAGATTTTTTCAACTTTAAATAAATCTGGGATAAACTTTCATTTTTATGTATTTGACTCACTTTCCCATGTACTTGAATTCCTAGAAACTTTTCAAAGTTGTGAAAATGCATGTCAAAGAGATCAATATTTTCAAGCAGATCTGTTGTTTAATATTGCCTATAGGTTGATAAAAAATTGCAAATTAAAATATTTATAAATGCTTGAGAATTCTACTTCTTGGTTGAAAATTAGGTAGGACATCGTTTCCTTGTATCAAGACGAGCCTTATCTTGCCTAAGACCACGTTTACTTGTCTCAAGTCGATCCTTGTCTTGGCGGAGGTGATCGAACCTTTTCCGACTCATAAGTGAAATTAAAATTGATGAATGAAAAATTTGTAATTATTAAACTAGTCATTTTTAATTTAGAAGTTCAGCTTCTCTTCGTCTGAATGAGTATAACCCTTAACAATTAAAAAAAAATTTCATTGTAACATTCTAAAAGGATTTGCTAAACCACTAGAAATACGCGACCCTATTTTTAGGGCAGGTATATACTCTAATTCATAAACCCGCTTGTTTTGGAGTCATAAGTATACGACTCAAGACATAAATAGATGTCTTCAAGACATAGAAACTTGTCTCCAAGACATAAATTGAAGTATGTCTCCGTCTCAAAAACGGAGACATGCTCAAGTCGACCTTTTCGACTTCAGCATGTCTTGATTGTGGACAATTCAAGTCAAAACCAAGTCGAAGAAGTTTTACTAGGATTGTTTGATAAATCATATTTTTATGAAAATTCAACTAATTGGTTAAAAGTTCGTTTTTCCTTTTGTTGAAAATCAATTTTTTCAACTGAAAAGAGTGACGCCAAAGTTCGCCTATTTTTTGGACCTCCCTAGGGGCCTGGTAAAAAAATATAAAAATATTCTACAGGTATCAAATTACTCGTCATTGAAAATAAAATTGAGCATCGCTTTCCGCTTCCTAAAAATTTCAAAAAATTTCCTCTATTTATGGGTTTGAGAAGACCACAACAAAATTAAAAAATTGAAAATTATAAAATCCTTTTTCATTGTATTTTTTTTTTATAAAATAAACCTTACAAAAGTAAAATTATTTATTTTCTTGATTGATGAGGGGTTGATGCGAAAAATGATGCTATAATTAGTAATATTTCCTATTTTTTAATTTTTTTGGGGTCTTCTTAACCCCTAAATAGGAATATATTTTTTTTAATTTGTAAAAAACGAAACGCGATGCTCACTTTGGTTTTTAATTACGATTAATTTGACACTTGTAGAGTATTTTTATATTTTTTCACCAGCTCATTAGCGAGGTCCAAAAATAGTCGAAAAACCGCCTATTTTGGCGTCACTCTTTTCTATTTTTAATTGGAAATTAATCTTTTTGTTAAAAATTGAACTACTTGCTTAACGTTTTTTTTAAATCAATTTTCTCAACTACAAATTTAACTGTTTCAAATTTTGGTTAGAAACTGATCGTTATTGATCTAAAATTCTAAAACTTGACTATTAAATTTTGTATTGATAATTTATCATTTTCGGTTGAAAGTGCAACTAGTTCGAAAATAGTTTCTTTTTTTGTCGTTAAAAATTAAATTTTTCAACTAAAAATATAACTGGTTTATTTTTGTTTTAAAATTGATTTTGTTTTTTTTTATTTTATCTCATTTGGTTGGAAAATATTCTTCTCAAAGCTTACTAAATTAAAATTCATTAATGAAATTTTTTTCTCTTTTGTTGAAGATCCATTTTTTCACTGAAAATTTAACTATTTTATTTTTTTTTGCAAATTGATCGCTTTTAGTTGAAAATAAATATTTTCAACTGCAAATTTAACTATTTTATTTTTGGTTAAAATGTAATTTAAGATAAATGTTCAGCTTTTGGCTTAAACTAAACTGTTTTTGAATAAAAATAAAAATATTTTGTTGTGATATCAACTAATATTTTTAGTCAAAAATTAGTTTTTGTATTGAACTTTTAACTATTTGGTTGAAGGTTGAAAAGTATGCTTAAAAATTTTTTTTCTCGTAAGGATACATAATTTTAGTTGAAAATTCAATTATTCTGTTGAAAATTTAATTATATTAACGTGAAAATTTATTTTTTTTAAATTAAAAATTCGATTTCTTGGTAAAAAAATAATCTTTTTTCATTGAAAATTAAACTATTTTGTTGAAAATTATATATATATATATTTGAAATATTATGCGTTTCAGATTTTACACTTTTCAGTATTCAATATTTAATATGACACATACACATTTTTATATAAATTAATTTACTTTAGGAGTGTATTAAATGAAATCAAAAGAAATTTTGACTCAAAGGGGAGGGGATTGAAACTTTGTGTGATGATCTGTGATGAAGAAGGGAAGGGGTGGAAAAAGTGTTTTAAATAGTTTGACGTAGTTTTTGAACGGCGCCATACTCGAAAATCGAAAAAACTTTAACATAGGAATTACTGGTTTACAGATAATTCAAAAATCATTAAAACTGATGGGTATCGATGTCCCACATAAAGTTCTGTGAACTCAAGCGGACTTAATCCATGAATTTTTACTGAATTTCAACGGAACTAGCCAGAGCTGTAATACTCACCCGCTTTACAAGATTGTACAAAACAATGAAAAAATGAATGAGCTGTGATTAAAAATGCAATCTGGTTTGAACATAAAACTGCATTTTTGTTTATACCAAAAGTGTAAAATTGTTGAAAAAAATTCAAGGCAGTTTGACCTAAAATCGAAATTTTCTCACTGATCGTGAAAAAAGAATCAACGAAAAAAATCCAGCCTTTTATGAATCTGCAATGGGACGAAAGTACAAACCACGTTTGATACCTGAACAGGATCGTAGAATATGTGGAAGTATTTGCTTATGCCAATTCACAATTGTGATTAGTTGCGTTGCCTTGGTCTACCTTAGCGTGGCGATCTACATGCCATCCCATCGGTAAGTCAAAGAGATTGTTGTGATTTTTTTTAGATTAAGTCGAAAAAAAGGATTTTACTAATCTCGTCCAATGCCATCCCTGATGGAAAGTTTTTTGACAGGAAAGTAAAAAAAACTAAAACCATTTTTACAGGTATCGACAAATAAATATAATAAATTACAAAGAGAATTACAGGAAAATACAACCTTTTTGTATTATTGAGACGAATTTTGTATGTGTTTTTGTATTTTATTGTACATTTCCGTATTTTATTATAGTTTGAAATTCCTACAATAATTTTTCTACATTTTTTTTCTACGTGAATTTTCAGGTTTTCAGTCTAAAAGTTTTTCTTTTTCTTGTTAGGATAGCAATGACGTCAATATTTGTCTCTCTAGGCCAAAAAAAAACTTTTTGACTGCAAATAAAAAGTAAAAGTTATGAAAGCTGAACTGCAAATGACAACACTTCAATTGAAATATTGTTGAATTTTAGACGTTCAATATTAATGTTTGCAATTTTCTTATGCAAAAGCTAAATGATTTAAGCGTATAAAATTAAAGCTTTTAACACTTTTTAATTAAAATAATACTATAAACTGTTTGAAAATTTTCGCTGCTTGGAAATTTTTTTGTTCCGGAATGTTCCAATTCGGGATTGTTCAGTGCGGAGAATTTTATTTTTTGGGATTTTTCATTTGTATCTTTCGCAATTCGCTTTTTTCTTAAAATCAACTACAGACTCGAAATAAACAAGGATAAAATATTTCTTATTTTAAAAACGTCTAAAAACATATCTTTTACAATTTTATTTGACCTGCATAAAACATAAATTTTATATAGAAGACATTCTTTAAATTTAAAGCACGCCAAATCCCTTTTTCGGTATTTAGAAATTTGTTTTTAATTGATTTTTTTTTTTTGGAAACGATGACAGATGTTATAGAATAGTAGAAAGTATTTTTTGTCGAATTTTTAAACATAAAGAAAAATCGTTCGTAGAATTTTTTTGAATCTATCTTTTTTTAAAGTAAAAAAAGTAAAAAAAAAATCGTTTCGCAACAAAAAATGTTTGGCCTGCATAAAACTCAGAATATTTTCCTTGTAGGATTACACATTTAAAATAATAGAAGCGTCAAAATTTGGTGTTTAAAAAAAAACTGTGGAAATTCTGGAATTAATGAACATTTTTTAAAATTTACTGACTAAGTTGAAAGCTAAGTCTGCATCGTATTTTTCTTAATTAATTATAAATTTTTAGAACTTTTCCCTAGATTCTATCTTAGGATTCAATATGGTGCAAAAAGTTGCCAAATTTAACATAATGATTGTACTCATCAAATGATTAAAAAATTTAAAAACAATAATATTTGCATAAATGTCACTAAAATTCATTACAATACGATAAATAATGATTTTTTCAGTTTGTAAGTATTAAATACTGAGTTTAAAATTTCCGACTTTTTTGTAAAAATCGGTGGATTTTTTTTAATATCGATGGAATGTAGAAAAATAATTGTGATTTTTTTTAGACTACGTCGAAAAAAGGATTTTACAAATCTCGTCCAATACCATCCCTGATGGAAAGTTTTTTACAAAAAACTAAAAAAAAAAACTAAAACCATTTTTATAGGAATCGCCAAATAAATATAATAAATCATAAACAGAATTACAGGAAAATACAACCTTTTTGTATTATTGGGACGAATTTTGTACTTTTTTTGTATTTTATTGTACGTTTCCGTATTTTATTATAGTTTGAATTTCCTACAATAATTTTTCTACATTTTTTTTCTACAGTAATTTTGAGGTTTTCAGTCTAAAAGTTTTTCTTTTGCGTTCTAGGATAGCAATGACCTCAATATTGGTCTGTCTGGGTCAAAAAAGAAAAACTTTTTGACTGAAAATTAGAACTAGAAGTTATAAAAACTGAACTGCAAATGACAACACTGATATTACAACTTTTTTTTATCTAAAAGCTAAATGATTTAAGCGTATAAAATAAAAGCTTTTCACACTTTTTAATTGAAGTTTTTAAATTAAAAGCCTTGAATCTGCAAAATGTGAAATGTTTCAATCTAATAAATTTTACAGTTTGATAATTAAAAAAAAATAGAAATCTACGCTGTCATTTTCAGTGCTACAAATTGAAGAATAAATAACAAAATTTTAAAATTTTTAAAATTATACCATTTTAATAAAGTTTAAACTAGAAACATTAATTTATTAAACAAAATTTCTTTTGAAATATTTTGAAATATTTTCTTAAATATTTGTTTTTAAGAATCATTTAAACGTTTTTTTAGGAATCTAATAATTATCAGTTTTCTAAGGAATTTTTATTTAAAAAATTAATTTGTTCGAAACATTGCAAATTGCTTAAAAAGCTTGAAAAATATTTGTTCTAAATCTTAAGCATATGTAAATTTTGTTTTAAATGTTTTGAAATATTGCTTAAATGTTTTGTAATAATCATTTTTAAATATCTTTTTCAATATTCTCTGAAAATTATGGTTGTTTAAAAACTCATTAAAATTTTTGCTGAATGTTGCTGGTTTTAATCGTATGTTAAAGGTAAATCACTCTTGATTGGGTAAAGAACTGAAGTTAGGTGTGTTTCTAACAATTAAAATATCTTGCAAAATAAACTTATTAACACTTAAATAAGAGTTTTTTCATTAAAATTTATTTTTTAGTCTGAATTAATTTACATAAAAATATTTTGAAAAATCAAAATTATTTCTTATTGGAAATTAGGGTTAATAGATGTGTATATCTAGGTAAAATATTAATGAAAAAAAATTGTAGTATAATTGGTTTAGCTGCTAGGTCTGTGATTTATTGTAGTAGACAAAGTTTTTGGACAATGTGTAATATCTTTTTTAAATTGTAGTTTCTTACAGAAATTTATACATAACATGTCATAAGAAGATTTAGAGTAAAGTTCTGACCGAAACGCTGATTCCGATTCTAGAAGTATTGCTTGTAAAAATGTCTATTTTCTGTTTCAATTTGTACATCTCTGCAATAAACTACCAGTATTTGCAACATGCTTTTAAGTACAGTTTTCCAATATTTCAATTGTTAAGAAATCTTTTATTTTTTTGTCAAGAATTGTAATTTTCTATAATAATTTACGTAAAATGAGAATTGCTTTTATGATTTCAAATAGAAAAATTAAAAGAAAAATGTAAAATCCCATGTATTATATATTACCTTGTTTACTTCCACAATAAAGTAAACAATATTAATCAAAAGTTATAAAAAATGTTGAATTACAGAAGTTTATACTTTATTGTTAATTTTTTTTACTTTCCTACAAGAAAATATCAAAAAAAATAGTTATTTGTATTTGATTGTATTTTGTTGTAGATTTTCTTTACAAAAAATTACAAGTATTAACAAAAAATTACCGCTGTAGAAAGATTGTATTTTCTTGTAACAATTTTTGCCAAGAGGGATGCCTGCAATTTGCGCGTGAGCAAATAAGTTTGAAAACACTATTACCTGTAGAATTTACCAGTTTTTTTTTTACTTTCGATTTTTTACATTTTTGGGGATGTCTAAAGTCTTTTCAACGTTGTCCAGATCTTAGAATACTATCCTGCACAAGATACTTTTTAATACATATAATTCACTTTTATTTTTTTCGCCTATGTAAACATAAGAAAATGTTGGTTAATACAACATAATAAACACGTGCAGAATAGTGTCCTGAAATCTAGCGAAAATTTAGAAGACTCTAGACAACGCCAAAAATGAAAGAACAAATTTTGATTCAGAAAGAATTTTAAATTTCGATCGATTTAACATACAGTATTTTTTTCATTTCTAAAAACATTTTTATTGTCCCATATGCACCCTTTTCTTTGTCATAGCATTAACCCTAATGGATCGAGTTTTCCGTGCTCCATATTTCCGAACTGTATAATCTAGCACTTCACTTTCCGTTACTCACTATTTTGCCATCCATCTTCTTACGTCAGTCCTTATTTTTATCCCAGACGTTCGTCACGAAGAATATCCGGATGTATTTCTAGGAGTTAATGGACGAGGGAAAATAAATATCAAAAAAAGAAAAAGAAGTTCAAGTATAAAAAGATAACAAACAAGAAAATTAGATCGATTTTACCTCTCGATGAAGCAAGACTTGGTTTAACTTCATTTTACTCAGTTGCCGAATATGGAATTTTTATATTAATTACAGTAGCAAAAACAATATTAGGAAGAGATGCAATTCCACTGTCTCGAGAAATATAATAGTGATGTTATTTTAATAGAAAAAAATTATCCCTAAATAAAATGAAAAGATGCAATACAGTACGATGAATAGATGATATTTATGTCTGTAATGAGCTTAAAACTGAGATAGTACGGAAATTTGTTTTTAATGATTGAATTTTTTTTCATGTTTATATGCATACAATTATTCTTGAAAAAATTGATTATTTTCCAATCTCAAAATACAGAAAATAAAAAATTTTGAAATCCTAAACCGATACAACGCGGCAAACAACACAGAGATTTGAGTTTAAAAACCTAAATAGGTAAATCTTTTTTGAAATAGGTGATGGAAAAAATTATTGCAGAAAAAATTTTTAATTTGGGATTTATTAGAATTTTTTCTTGGCCTATTTTTATGCTAAAAAATTCAGATCATGCTCAGAAAACGTTTAAACCCGTAAGCTATAAAGGTTATTTAAATAAACATCAAATCAGAATAAAAAAAATCCACTGTTTTATCAATTTTGATTCCTGTATATTTAAACTTGTTTTCTAGTGTATTTCTATGCTTAAAAAGGCTACAGACGATAGAAAAAATCCACAAGTTATAAAGATAATTTATTAAATACCAAAATCTGAATGTAAAAAATTCGCTATATTTCCCTTTTCGATTCCTGGGCCTTGGCAATTTTGTTATAGTGATTTTTTTCACTGAAAAATTTTTAAGTAACCAACAATATTCCTTTCCTATATGTAAACAGATTATAATGATTTTTTTAAAGAATTTAGTAAATAGGAAATTCTTTAGAAACTGGTTGATTGAAATCCTAAAGAAATTGGGAAGGCTTTTTATCATTCAGGAATGTAAAAATAAATTGAAACTTAAAAAAATTTAAAAACTCTGAAAACAAGAAATCAAAAAAAAAATGTTTGTAGAACGCGAGTAATTAATGTGCATACCTATCGATTAAAAATTAATTCTATTTTTCAACAATTTCAATTTTCAAAAACTTTTATTTTCTACACACCCTAGAATATAGTTGTAACGTTTTTCTTAAGAATAAAAGTAGGTTGCCAAAAAAGCAAGACATGGGTTTTGTTATTTCCCTTGTGGTTTCGACCCTTGTAAACTCAAGTAAAATTGCTAACTCAGCAGTCGTAAATGCTGCTTGTGGAATGAAAAGTCACGGCCCACCCCCACCCCCCATTTACATTTTGTGACTTATTTGAATAAAAGAAACGTCAAATTTAAATGCAAATTATGTTAATAATGAAGTTATACTAAATTTTGTTGAATCCAGACACGGCTAATTTAAATAAAAATGGATGATAAAGAATAAAAAAACCTAATCCACTTCAAACCAGAGAGAGAGAAGTACACATGGAGACGTATTTCTTTGATTTGAGAATAAAAATTTCTTCAACGTTTTGAGTATTTGAATTTTGAAGTTCTTTAAAAAAAATGTCAATTTTTTTCAATAAGGAAGACATCTTGGGAGTTTAATGCGAGAAATATCATTTTTGTATGCACGAGATTTTTTTTCCTAAAAAAATGGACTTTTCGCATGGAACTACTTAAAAATCCCGACACTGTTAAATTCCCGAGTTGAAAATTTCTTCATAATAAAATTGCCGAAATTATGAAATTTCCGACATATAAAAATCCCAAAATGGAAAAATGGTACTAGAAAATTCCTGAATTATAAAATTTCTGAATTTTAATAAGTGGGCAAAGTTTTTAAAAATGAATATAATTTATTTATTAAGAATAAAATAATCAAATACTTTTATTAAAGATTCTTTTTTTCAATTTTGAAGTTTTTTAAACTATTGTTTTCATTTAAAATTAAAATAACTGAATAAAAATATTTCCGGATGAAAAGTTTTAATCAATAATGTGAATAATATATTTTTTTAATTACAAGGAACGTTCTCAAAAATCAAATTGTTGCTTGAGAACAAAAAATTAGTAAGGAACTTCGAGATAAATCAGTGCTGAATTGAATCCAAAACAGTTTGTTTCAAAAATGTTATTTGGCACGAAAACAGGAAAACAGATTATTTTTCCGTTTAGAACGGACGTGTTTTTACATTTATTTTTGCATACCATTTTCATAGAATTATTTTTATTTTAAACTAAAGAAATAATTTATTTAAATTTCATAAACTAAAAAGATATTTTATTATTGTATTTTTAATAACTTTATTAATATTCATTTTAAAAATATTTGTACAATTATTTCAATTCGGTAATTTTCTAGTTCGGATATTTTAAAATTCGGCGATTTTATAACGGAAAGTTTCAAATTCGATAATACTCTAAACTGTTTGCAAATTTTCGTTGTTTGGAAATTATATTTTTCCGGAATGTTCCAATTCGAGATCATTCAGTGTGGAAAATTTTATTTTCGAGGATTTTTCATTTGTCCCAGGCTCGAAAAAAGCAAGGAACAAAAGATTCCTCATTTTCAAAACTTCTAAAAAAATATCTTTTACAATTTGATTTGACCTGCATAAAACTTATATTTATACAGACGACATTCTTAAAGTTTAAAGTGCGCTAAATCCTTTTTTCGGTATTTAGAAATTTGCTTTTAATTAATTTTTTTTGCAAACGATGACAGATGTTCTTAAATAGTAAGAAGTATTTTTTGTAGAATTTTCAACAATAAAGAAAAATCGTTCGTAGAACTTTTCCGAATCTATCTTTTTTTAAAGGAAAATGCAAAAATGCAATTTATTGTAAAAAAATCGTTTCGCCACAAAAAATTTTTGGCCTGCATAAAACTCACAGGATATTTTCCGTAAGAAAGTACAAATTTAAAATAATAAAAGGGTCAAAATTCAGTGTTAAAAAAAACTTTAGAAATTCTGGAATTAATTATAATTTTTTAAAGTGCACTGACTAATTTGAAAGCTAAGTCTGCATAGTATTTTTCCTAATTAATTACATGTATATAACATAATGATTGTACTTATAAAATGATTAAAAAATTTAAAAACAATAACATTACCACAAGTATCACTAAAATTTATTACAATGCGATAAATAATGATTTTTTCAGTTTGTAAGTATTTACTGAGTTTTAAATTTTGCAAATTTTTTGTACCAATCTGTGAATTTTTTTTAAATATCGCAGGAATATAGAAAAATACTTAGGAGATTTAACTTTAATATGAAATTGAAATTTTCGCCGATAGTGTATCTAACCAAATATGGAATCCTTCTTTTAATTTTTAGCCCTTTTTAAAACTTTCTAACAAATTTTAGAATATGGAGGTAAACCTCATCAGAGTCTTGAACGAAAATGAAAATATCTTAATCAATTCAAAATTAAAGAGGTCTTAAAAAAATTGTTATTTTGTACCAAAATTTAAAATTCAAATACATGTAATCACGCCGACCATTTTTTTCTGTAATCGAAAAAAAAAGTGTCGCCTAATTTCCTCTAAAAAGATAAAATATTTTATCTTCAAGAGATTCAACGAATTGAAGTACCTACCTGTCTGATTTTAAATCTATTCGGACAAAAATGTTTTCATGAAATTAGACACAAATTTGCAATGCTTAAGAATTGATCGTGTTCTTGAATGTAGTTTTCTAAACAAGATATATTTATAACGTAGTTTCCTTTTCTGGGGCGCTTACATTTAATATTAATCAGAAAGTCATTACATTGTTAATATTTAATTTATTAATCGTTTTAGCGCGTTTAAATCTGGAATCGATCCAACTCCGGTGATGTGTCAAACGGTCAACACAACACTAGTAAATTATTGCTCTTGGGCAAGTTGTGGTGAATGGTGTTTGACAAAGACTACTGGTTTTTGTCCCCAAATTCATTCATCTGTGAGAAGGAATGGAACTGACATTATTTTCGAAAATTGCACTAATGCCGCCAGTGTTTTTTGCCCTCAGGTAAGATTAATTAAGTTTAAAAAAAGTTACAAGAAAAGAAAAACAAAATTAACAAGTTGAGATCAAAAATTAAATACTTTATTAAAGACTTCAGTACTTTAGGAGCCATCCATAAATCACGTAACAACTTTGGGGCGGGCGGGGGG
>JAAAKG020187148.1:0-41104 GCA_010014905.2 Druon quercuslanigerum | reverse complement strand
TGTTGAAGATAAAATTTTTTCGGATTTTAATATTAAATACTATTTTAAAGAAAATTAAAAAGGGTGAAAATAGAAATTCGATTTCAGTGCTACCCCGGACAAATTTCGGAATAAAAACAGGTAACACTATGAGCATTAGGGTGGTCCAAAAATTCAACTTTCGATTTTTGGTGATTAACCCTCCCCCCCCCCATTTTGTTCGTTTACTTAAAAAAAAATTCCGTAATTTTTTGTAACGTAAACCTGTGCCCCCTGGGCTCTTGAAATTAGCATGGGGTTTTAAATGGGAGAATCTCGATTTCAAAGAAAATTGAAAAAAAGTACTTGTTATAAATTTTTGTAAATTAAAGTATTGTTACCTCTTAAAGGGGTATTTAAGGAATAGTTTCCACCCAATAGCTTTTAATTTTGACGTACACAAATCTCTTAAATTGTACCGGGAAAATGCCCCAAAAACTGCAAAGTAGCAGTTTTCTATCAAATGAATGCTAAAGACGGTATTTAAAAAAAAATCCAACAAGATTTATTTTTAATCGATAATTGGCGAGTTTTAAAGTATACTTTTAATAACTTTAAATTGTTTGAACAATTATTATTTGTTTAAACAATTTGCACCCACTGTAAACGAATAAATCGTGAAAAGTTGATGAATGTCAAGAGTAGTAGTTATTCTTTAACTTATTTGGTAATTATTTAAACAATTGTTATTTAAAATTAAAGAATGTTGAAATCAATATATTTTTGAAGGATATTTGATAATTACTTAAACAATTTTGCAATTTTTTAAATAATTTTAATTTTCTTGAACAAATTATTATTGTCCATGTTCTATGGTCTATGTTCTGAGATAAGGAAATACTAAATATTAAGCGGCATAGTGTGAGAGATTCGAAAAATTTAAACTTTTCTCCACCTTTACTATAAATAAGCCTAAGTGAATGATTAATGATTGTTTAAATAATTTCAAAATATCTTAAGCAAAAAATATAACTTTTAGCATTCGTTAATTATGTCATTAATTGAAAAAAAGAATAAAGTTTTACGATTTAGAGAGAAAACATTGTTAAAGTGATAAAAATTGTTTAAACAAATTAAAATTGTAAAAAAATTGCTGTATATCCTTTAGAAAAAATATTACTCTCAACAGCCGTTAACTGTATCATTAATTCCAAAAAATAATAATTTCAAGGGGAAAAGTATGCTTTACAAGGGGAAAAAATTGTTTAAACAAATCAAAATTGTTTAAGTAATTACCAAACATCCTACAAAAATATATTACTTTCAACATTCTTTAATTGTGTCATTATTTCCAGAAAATAATAACTTTTTACGACTTTAGGTAGAAAAAATTGTTTAAACAAATAACAATTGTTTAAATCATTACAAAATAAGTTAAATAATAACTACTATTCTTGACATTAATCAACTTTGTAAGATTTATTCTGAAAGATGATAACTTTTCACGATTTACAGGGGGAAAAATTGTTTTAACAAATAATAATTGTTTAAAAAATTTAAAGTAATAAGAAATATACTTTAAAACTCGTAAATTATCGATTAAAAATAAATAATGTTAAATTTTTTTATATAAATACCGTTTTTAGCATGAATTTTAAATAAAACTGCTATTTTGCAGTTTTTGGGGCATTTTCCGGGCACAACTTAAGGTGCTTGGGTGTATCAAAATTGAAAGCTATTGGATGGAAACTATTTCTTAAATAGCCCTTGAGAGATGACAATGCTTTAATTCATAAAAAATTTATAACAAGTACATCTTTATTCAATTTTTTTGAAAATCGAGCTTTTCTCATTTAAAACACCATGTTAATTTCGAAAGCCCGGGGCACGGATTAACGTTGAAAAAAAATTACGGAATTTATTTTTCAAGAAAATGAACCAAATGGTATAAATTTGGACCACCCCTAATGAGCATAGATTTCAGGGAAACAAAATCTCTGTTCATACAGTGTTTTTTGAGCCGATGTTTTAATTATTGCTCTAGTGATTTTAAAAAGCTCTTCTATAACTTATTTATGTTTTTCTCACAGCCGACAGGCTAATGAAGTCTTAAAGATTATGAGGAACTTCCCGGATCTTGACGAGGAAGCATTAAAAGAAAAGTTTCCGGATGTCGACCTAGAGAAAGTGAAGAGGAACAGAAAGTGTCGAGGACATTTTGTAGCGTCAGAGTGATTTATTGTTACGTTATTTACTTGTGAGAACAGTGCTTAAATTTTATTTGTACATTAAAAATCCATTTTCGTAAAAAAAAGATGTGAGTGGTACGATAATCTTCGATGCAAAAGTCTTTAATAAAATATTATTAATATAATAGTTGATAATCACTCTGACAATAACTTGAAGCAGCTTTAACGAGAAAACAATTTTTCGTAGTAAATTTCAGTATTAGTTAATTTGTTCCCTTAATTTGTTTATAAAAATTAAGCCGGTTATCACCAAATTACGCGTGTTTTGTTGTTTGTGTATATTCTGTTTGCCTTTCTTAGAAACACTATATATTTTTTATATTTTTCCGGCATATTTTGCCAGAGTTTCATTTTTTTTCCGACATATTTTTCTCCTCCGGAGAGAGGATATCCTACCCTTTAATTTTCTATTATTGAAGCCTATTTCACTTAGATTAATTTTTAAACTGGTTGAAATGAATAATGAATTGTTTGGAATTCATCATAAATTCCGACAAAGTATGCCGGAAGAGAACATTAAAATTCGGCATAGTTTTCTGGAAAGCAACGCTAGATCTGAAATAAATCCCATTTTAAAGCCTTCGATATTAGACAACCTGTAAATGAGGAATACTTAAAATTATATATTTTCAGACACATTTTATGCTAAAAATTAATCAATTGTACAACTTAAATTGGACCATTTTCAAATGTGATCAAATTGATAGCCTTTAAATTTGAAAATTTTTATCTTTCAGAACAAAAAAATAAAAAATTAAAATTGATACTTAGAAAACTTTTTTAAAAAATAATATAACTGAATATGTTTAAAGTAGTTGGCCAGTGTTCCAAACCTCTTTCTACTACTTGGTTGAAAGTTGCACTGCTTTCAAAATTAATTTTTTTGTTTGACATTTTATCATTCTTGTTAACTATTCCCGGTTAAGTGTTAAATTATTGTATTGAAAATTTATTTTCTTCGGTTGAAGATTGTTCATTTTAATTAAAAATTCTTTTTATTGATTAAAAATGTAACTATTGTGTTAAAAAATTTCTTCTTTAAATAGAAAATTAATATTTTTAGGTGAAAATTAAAATTTTTGGTAGAAGGCTCGTGTTCTATTTTTGGTTAAAAAGTTACCTTTTTAGTTGAAAGTTTAACTATTAATAGAAAATTAATGTATTTTGTTGGAAATTTGTATTTTTCTCGATAAAAATTTAATCTTTTTGATTTAAAATCCATCTTTTTATTTATTTTGAGTTTTAAGAATAACATTTTAAAGTCTTGTATAATTATATATTAGAACAGAAATATAGAGTTTTGACAATATAAAGAAACATACAGAAACAATCATTATCTCATTTAAAAAAAGAAATATCGCGTATTGGTTGCTCCTCAATTAAGAACAGTATTTAGTTAAAAAATGAATTAATATCTGAAATAATCAAAATTTTATAACTTTTAAATTTGCATTAAAGTGGAATTTTGTCAATTTGAAGAAAAACTTTTGCTATCCCGGGAAAAAGTTGTTGAATTTGTAAACAAAAATATGAATTCTCAACAAAATACATTCATTTTTAAACAAAGAGTGAAATTATCATCCAAGACGAATTTTGTTATCACAATTTATCCATTTTTAAAGAAGAAGTTAAATTTTTCCCCAAAAAGACAAATTTTCAAAGAATTACATAGATTTTTAACTAAATAGTTGATATTTTAAACAAAATGAAACAAATTTTAATAATATAATTAATATTTCAATAAACTAGGTGAATTTAATAATAGTTGGAATTTCAACTGAAAAACATTAATTTTCAACCAAAAATGGGAAACATAAATTTTCAGCAAAAAAGAATGCACAAAAAAGAATTAAATATTCAACAAAACAGTAACATTTTCAACTATAATATATTTTAAAATTTATCTTTGTGATTGAAAAGTTAATTGTTTTGTTGAAACTTTCATTTTTTTCTCAATTTTAATTTACATACACGAATTTGCAAAACAATAGTTAGATTTTCAATCAAAAATGGAAAAATTAAATTTTCAGTAAACTTAATTTTCAACAAAAAATGGAATTTTCAGTCACAAAGATGAATTTTTGACTACAGTATTTGTTTTAGTTGAAAATTCACCTCTTTCTTCTAAAGTTGAACTATTTGGCTTGAAATTCATATTTTACGATTGAAAGCTCAACCGTTTTACAGAAAAATTGTCTTTTGACTTGTAAGTTTAACAATTTGCCTGAACTTATTTTTGGAAAATTCATCTTTTTGGTTCAAAGTTTCACTTTTCTGTTGAAAATTCCTTTTTTTTAAAAATAATTTTTTACTGAAAAGGTAGCAAATTTAAGAATTTCATAAAAATTTCACTATTTTTGTGAAAATTCAACGTTTTTGTTGAAATTTCATATCGTATAGTTTTGTTTCGTATATAAAAGATTAAAATGCTGTTCTTTAAATATTAATGGTCAGGTAGAAGTCAGCGAATGTTGAAGATAAAATTTTTTCGGATTTTAATATTAAATACTATTTTAAAGAAAATTAAAAAGGGTGAAAATAGAAATCCGATTTCAGTGCTACCCCGGATAAATTTCGGAATAAAAACAGGTAACACTATGAGAAGTTAAATTTTTCCCCAAAAAGACAAATTTTCAAAGAATTACATAGATTTTTAACTAAATAGTTTGAATAGTGGATGTCATATTAATCCAAAATTTTATTCGGGTAATTATTCATTCATATTTTGTTTCTAATACTTTTTTAATTTAGTTCCAAATTGTTAAATTTTAGAATAAATAGTAGATCTTTTAGACAAATATTGAATTGAATGTACCAACAAATAGGTGGAATTTCCAAATAGGAAAATTAACTTTCTACAAGAAAAACGAAATTTCAAGATACAAGAATTTTTAACGAAACAGTTGAATTTTTTACCAAAATGGTGACATTTTTGACAAAAGAAAAAATAATTTAAAAAAAAAATTCATTTTTAACCGAATAGTATAATTTTCTACCAAATTGTTGTACTTTAGACTAAACAATGAGAACCATCTATAAAGCAGTAGCATTTTCAACTACAAAAAATGAATTTTTGACCAAACAGTTGCTTTTAAAACTAAAAAACATAAGTTCTTAAATAAAAATTGAACAGATAAATTTTCAGTTTAAAAAACTCATTTTCCACAAAAAAAACTATTTAAACTATACGAATTCAACTATAAAATACGAATTTTCAAGAAAATAGTTGAATCCTCAACTCAAAAAATGAATTTTCAACAAAGACTATTAATTTTCTATGCAGACAGATGAATTTCGAACCAAATAAATGAATTATCTATAAAAAAGGTTGAATGTTAACCCCAAAAAAATGAATTTAAACAAGGGTAATTTTGAACCGAATTGTTAAATTTTCAAATAAATAGTAGAATTTTTAGCAAGATAGTTACATTTTACAGCAAAAAAATTGAATTTTCCACATTTCAAACTAACAGATACCCTTTTTATCAAAAAAGACTAAATTTGTACTAAAGGAAATTTTAGAACAAAGTCGTATTTTTTAGAAAAAAATTGATATTTCAAACCGAAAATATTATTTCTTAACATAAAGTTAATTTTCAACCAAATGAAAAATACTGACCTTCTACAAAACAGTTAAATTTTGAAGTAGAAAACATCAATTTTTAACGAAATAGTTGAACTGACAACTAAAAAAGATTAGTTTTCAACCAAAAGTGGTATAGTTACATTTTTAGTTTTAAACATTGATTTTCAGCAAAAAAGCTAGTTTTCAAATATTTTAATTCAAGTAAAAAAATACGTCGCAATTTCATTCAATTCACACACTGTAAATTTCCGGAATTGAAAAATTTACGAATAAAAAAATTTTTGAACAGTTGATAACATTACCGAATTGGAACGTTTTCGAATAAAATATCCTAATTTTAAAATTTGTTATATGATTTAACTTGTAATAATTGAATTCACTTTATAAATAAAATAATTTTGATTGTTTCTATTCGGGAGTTCGAAAATTCCAGAATAATAAAATTCCTTAACAGTTTATAATATCACCAAATTGTAAAATTTGTAAAATTGTAAAATTATAAAATATCCGAATTCCAAAATTCACGAAAAACAGTTCAAAACGTTTTTTATAAATTAATTGATTTTATAAATAAACAAATTTTAATTATTGAAATTTGGGAATTTCCTAGTTCGGATATTTTATATTTCCCCAATTTTCTGCCAGGAATTTTATTATTCGGAAATTTTAACAGTATTGGTAATTTTTTTTTTTTTGAATTATTCAGTCTTCCCGAATTTTTTAACTAACAAAGGCCAAATTTGAACCAAAAATTAAGTATAGTTACATATTTATTAAGAGAATTAAGTTTCAATCAAAAAATTGATATTCGAACAAGACAAACAAAACGAACGAACAGCAAAGCTGCCAAATAGTTGAATTGGCTACCAAGTTGTTAAATTTTCGAACCAAAAATGCGAATTTTTACAATATCAAAAGACAGTTGAGATTTCAACAAAAAGTTTATTTTTTAGCCCAATAATATAAATTTTTAACCAGAAAGTTGCATTTTTAACTAAACGAGATGAAATATCTACAGAAAGAGATCAATTTTTAAACCACAATCCAATCAACAAAAATTTGTAAGTCAAGAACGAAAAAAAATGTTCAGCAAATCTTTTAATTTTCAAGCCGAAAATTATAGCCATTATATATGTATAGCAATTTAAATCTAAATAAATATATAGGTATTAGGGTGGTTTAAAAAACACCAACTTTTAAATATGTCAGCTGCTCTTGGATATTACGGTTCCAAATGATGAAAAAATATTACGACTGTTTAATTTTGAGTCAATCTGAAGTATTGCAAGTTTATTTACATCAGCATAAAGAGTTAAAATATATGAATCAAAGTTTATCTATAAAGGATACAATTTCTAAACTCTCCACCATCTGGTCTAACGCAAGAATTACCATTTCTGAAGAAAAAAACATCATACGGAAGTTTAAAGCTTTAATATTGGAGTACGATAATATCTGCAAAAATAAAAAACTTGATGTTTTTAAAAATTGGTGTTTTTTGAAACACCCTAATAGGAATGGATAAATAAACAATAAATATATAGATCAGTAGGAATGTTTATCATTTATAGACAAAAGAAGTAACATATTCAATAATCATTGAAGTTCATTTTTAATACTTTTAAAATACTCCGTTATAAAGCTTGAAAATTAGCTTCAAAATAAAGTTAATTTTCTAATGCACGCCCTTTTTATTTTCTTACTATAAGAATAACTCGGACATAATTTATAATTTAATTCTAGAAAAATTTTATAACTATTTTTTTGAGTTCATTACACTATTTTTTATCTCTGAAGTGAGTCCGAGGCCTGTAATGTTCTAAAGTGAACATTTCAAATGCAACGCTCAAGATTTTTTTTAAAGTGCTTAAACTATACAATTTTTATTTGGAATCACCATAATCTTCTTTTATATTTGTATAATATTAGATCGCAATCTAATATTTTTTATTGGTGTAGTTCGCGTATAAAATTGTGATTTAAAAATAAAAAAAGCACGCTTGAATAATTGATTTAAGTCATTTTATTGTGTCTGAGTATTACACTTGATGAATTGATTACAATGCGCGACAAGTACAAAGGCAGCGCTCAAGTCTGCACCTTCTAACAGTACAAAATGGTGTTCGAAAACCTTGTCCGAATCGCACACGAAAACATAAAACAAAAGAAAAAATTCTACAATAATCTCGGAACCTGAACGTAGTTTAATTCATAAAACTTATTTTCCAGTCAATAACTGAGTGTGATGATAATTTACGAGTTTTTTTAAATTCTATTATTCCTATCACAATTCATTTTAACCACAAAAGATATACGCATCATGTAGTAATGTTTCACAGTATGCACTCCGCGATATCCTCGGTTTATACCTTCATTAATTAATTAATCGCAAAACTTAAAAATTAAAGTAACCAACTGTTTTTACAAATACAAAATAATTATTCTTTTACTCTAAAAAAGCTGTTCAATTGCATACTTTTAAGATGAAAGAAAATATATCTTATAAAGTACTAAAGTAATTAATTTATAATCATTTTTCACGAGATTCAACTTCTCCCAAACAAATTCATTCATTTTAAGCATACTTTCTTAAATTAAAGACATTTAGTTAATGATATTATGCAAATCTTAAACATAAATTAATGAAGCACCACGAGTTAATATAATACAATAACGCTTAACGTATTTGTTACAAATAAACAATAATTGAGACGATGAGCAAAATTCAAGCTCATAAATAGATATAGCTGTTTCGTCATATATTAAGAGTTACTTTTCAAAAAATATATTGCCACAAATTATATGTCATGTTTTAACGGAAATGTTTTTGGGAAAGGTTTAGACCAAACCTACCATTCCATAGAAAACTAATTTTCAAAATAAATAAAGTTAATTATAATTCAATAGGTCGTACCTTTAAGCTTAGTCATTAGTATTTTCTTTGGTAAATGCGCATAATTTTATAGAGTTATAGACACTCACGTGATTAATACATTAGTTGCAACTGCAGATATATTACAGTTTTTCATTACTGAGGGTGTAATTCGCAAAGAATTGCATTTGCAAGTATAGCAAAGTTGCTTCGAACTGTATTTTCAATAAACGGTGTTTTACATTCGGTGAATTAACGTTTGCTCATTTAACGCCTGCTCAAATTATTCACATGGGGTGTCTTTGATTTAAACGACTTTTTGAAGCTTGCAAGATAACGGCAATTGCATCTCTTCCTTTCTTTAGAATAAGTAGCTTGCATTGATCGATACATAATAGAAATAGCAAAGGGCCATCATAACCACTATTCAGGTGCTACAGGTAATAAATATTGCCAGGCATTTTCTAGGTCTCTGCTGATGATCATGCATCGCTTATGAAGCTTGTCTTCAGGCTGCAAGGTGATCGCCGGAAAGTCCTCCTAAAATGCAAATTATTATTTGAACTGATTGACTTGAGGCATGGAAAAGAGTGTTCACTCAAATCCTAGAAAAAAATTCCCTGACAATTATAATTTTTTACAGGTATTTTAACATGTTTCCAAGCATGATTTTTATAGTAAGGGGCATTTTTCGTGAGTTTATTATAAATAATATAAAATACAATAACTGTTTTTTTCATTTTGGTAAGCAATTTTATCAAAAGATAAGTAATTTTTAATTAATATATTTCATGTAGAATTAATCATTTTTTGAACATGTTCGGAAAGTCCATTAATTTGAATGATAAAAACAAATTTTGATTTGATTTTTATATATATAAAATTCAGTGCATATTTTACATGTAAATATTTTAAATAAAATATATTTTCCAGGTGAGTAGAAATTTTCAACAAGATAAATAAATATTTGAATGTTTAACTAAAAATGATGAATTTTGAATAAAACACTTGAATTTTAAACTTAAACAAGGAATAATTTTTAACATTTTTCAACTTTTTTATACAAAAGGATCAATTTTTTTCAAAAAAGACGAATTTTCAACTAAATACATCAATTTTAAACTAAGAAAAATCAATTTGTAACCATAAAAGAAAGAATTTTCAGTTAAAGTGTCAAATCTTTAACTGGCATGGTTTAATTTTCAACCAAAAAAATATGAATTTCCGACTAAGAATATTAATTTTTTACAAAAAAATACGAATTTTCAACATTAAACATGAATTTTAAACTAAAAAAGATAAATTTCGAATCGAACATTGAATGGGTACATTTGAAGCTAAAAAATTAAATTTTCAACTAAAGATATGCATTTTTAACTAAAATAATGGAATAATTCCCTGGATTAGTTAAATTTAAAGTTAAAAAATTAAAGTTTTAAAATAAAAAAGAACAATTTTGAACTGAAAATTGACTGGTTGAACTTGAAGCTAAAAAAATTAAATTTTCAATGAAGAAACTAATTTTCAATCAAATAGTTTAATATTCAACTGGCATAGTTTAATTTGCAGTTTAAAAAAACTTTATATTCAACCAAATTGTTGAATTTTCAACTAAAAAGATGAATTTTTAGACCGAAGTGAATAATTTGCTACCAAAAAGACGAATTTTCAACAAAAGACATGAATTATACACTAAAGAAGATAAATTTTAATCAAAAAATTAAATAGATCAATTTAAAACCAAAACAGAATTTTTTAACTAAAGAGATGAATGTTTAACCTTAATGATGTAACATTTCATTGTATCCATTAAATTTTCAGTTAAAAAAATTCATTTTCTAAACTATAAAAACGAATTTTTAGCCAAATATATAATTCTCAACTAAACTAGAGTTTAATAACCAAGTAGTTGAAATTGCAAAAAAAGAGTATAATTTTTAATCAAGAGAGAACAAAAATTGCAACCAAACTGTTGAATTTTCAAGCAAAAATATCAATTTTGAACTAAGAATAATTATTTTCTACCAAAAAGGAGTAATTTTCAACTAGATACATGAAATTTTTAACAAATAGTTGGATTTATAAGTAAAATATAAAGCTACTTTTACAAATGACAAAAGATTATTATATAATTTTATATTAGAATTTCAAACAAATTTAAGCATGCTCTCGTAACCATTTCCTAACTTTAAAAAAATTCCCAGACGCTTCCAGATTTTCCAGGTGAGATATAATTGTGAGTAATAATCACACCCTGTGTAATTATATGTAATTCTACATAAGCACCGAAAAAGTTAAACACATACGAAACCCAATAATAAACTATATTTATTCGATTTATAAATTAAATCAATCTTTACCTCATGAACGTCGTCCCACAGGATTTCTAAGATTCGTCTAAAAGTACAGAGTTCCGAGTAATTAGTAAAGTGCACTACCCAATCTCCACTACTCTCATGAACTTCTCGACACGCGAATTCCTAATTCAGTAGAAAAAGCGTTAAAAATATGTTACGTGGATCAAAGTTCTGAAATATTACCAAGGATCACAGTCTTTTCACCTAATGCCCTTTTGAATTATTACGAAAAAAATGACTTTTCAATAAAATAGTTTAACTTTTAACCGAGCAAGACTTTAGTAAATTTAGTAAAATTTCAAACAAATAGTTCAATTTTTAACCCAAAAAGATGAACTTTTAACAATTTAGTTCAACTTTTAACCAAGTATTTGCAATACTCAACGAAAAATTGAATAGTTGATATTTAAACCAAAAAGATGGAACTTTAAATAAAAAATAGTTGAATTTAACACATTTTTACTTTTTACGAATATGTACATTTTCAACCAAAGAGATGAATTTTCTTCTGGTTCGAAGTATTTTTTGTATCAGAATTTTTATATGAAAAGTTAATTATTTCATTTTTTGTTAAAAGCTATT
This sequence comes from Druon quercuslanigerum, assembly GCA_010014905.2. Classification (NCBI taxonomy): domain Eukaryota; kingdom Metazoa; phylum Arthropoda; class Insecta; order Hymenoptera; family Cynipidae; genus Druon; species Druon quercuslanigerum. The sequence goes on along the minus strand of JAAAKG020187148.1, from coordinate 29,500 downwards.
TGGCATAAAGTTCACGTATTTTTTGAAAAGTCGTCTTTTGGCTAAAAAGTTATCTTTTTTGTTGAAAGTTCAAATTTTTGGTTTATCTTTCTTGTTTGAAAATTATCATCTTTGTTAAAAATTAATTTTTTCCGATTTTAAATTCCACCATACTCTAAAATACTTGTCTTTGTGTGCTGGAAATTAACTATTTTGCTGAAAATCTAATTATTTTTGGAAAATATAACTATTTTATTAAAGTCATCGTTTTTGTAGAGAATTCAACTACGTTGTTAAAAACTCATCTTTTGGACTAAAAATTCGTCTTTTACGACAAAAAAGTCTTTATCTTTCTTTGTTGAAAAGTAACCTTTTTGTTCAAAATTCAACTGCCTTCGAAAAAATGTGTCTTTTTGACTTGAAAATTAATTTGTTTGGATAGAAAATCTTTTGTTGGTGGAAAATTATATTATATTATATATTTCCGCTATATTAAAAGCAAAAATCAGAGAATTTCTGTAACAAGTAACTGTAAAAAATAATCATGGCTGACATACAGTCATTTTTAGTCACTTTTAAAATTAAAAGATCACATTAGTCACTTTTCATTTAATAAATTAATTCGTGGGTTAATCAATATTCTTCAAGGTCTATACGAATTTTTGAACTATCTTGAATTCATTGAAATGTTTCACGGTATTTATCCAGATTCCAAGAAATTGTTAATAGACTTCAAGAAATTGAAGGTATTTTTAAGATTTAAGCGTATTTGTAAAACTTCTAAGGCATTTGCAGGAGCTTTTAATTTAAAGAATTTGAATAGATTCCAAGGAATTAGTTTGTTAATTTCATTAAATGAACTGATATTAAAGCTTTTGAAGTACTTTAGGCTCAAGAATTTTTATAGAATCAAATACTTTTTCAAATTTTAAAAGATTTCGCGGTATTTTATCAGATTTCTGAGGATTCCATTAACTTTAAGGGATTTTAAAACTCTGAATGTTTTTTAATACATTTTCCATGATTTCAGAAAATATCATCATAGAATTTGACGGGATTATGTAATATTTTGTTGGATTTTACAAATTTGAAGAGATTTGGAATTCACCCTGAATTCTTATTAATTTATCCTAAATTCTTTAGAATTCTCTTGCATTTTTTTAAATTACTTGACTCTCTCTAAATTTACTCTATTCTACTTAATTCAATGGGTTTTTCTTAATTTTAAAAACTTTTAATTCAGTTGATCCTGAGGATCAACTGATAAAATAATGAAAGGATTTGAAATATTTTTACGTATTTTATGTTCAAATTCCTTGGCATATTCGAGAGCTTTAAAACATTGCATGGAATTTAAAGGATTTTAAATAATTATGTTAATTTAAAAGATTAAAAAGAATTTTTTAATTTATTTTAATAATTTAATGGGATTTAAAAGATTTTTAAATACTTGAGGGTATTGTAAAAGATTTTTAGACGTTTTCAAGGGTTTTAAAAAGTTTCAAGGGCTTTAAAAAGTTTCAAGGGCTTTAAAAAGTTTCAAGGGCTTTCAAAAGATATCAAAGGATTCGAAATATTTTAGGAAATTTTAAAAGATTCCCATTTTTTTTTATTTTAGTATTTTGAACGCTTTTAAAGGCTGAAATATTTTTGGGTAATTTAAAACATTCCAAGGCATTTTCAAGATATTTAAAGAATTTCAAGGAATTTCCAAGGGTTTTATTCTTTTCAAGGGATTTTATTATTATAATTGATTTCAAAGATATTTTCACAAGACATGAGGGATTTCGTAGGGTTTCGAAGATTTGAAGAGATTTTCAACTATTTTTTGTAAGTCATTTGGAATTGGCCCTGAATTCTTATTAATTTATCCTAAATCCTTTTGAATTCTTCTAAATGCACTCAATTCTACCCAATCGATTTAATTTTTCCGCACTTTTTAATTGTTTTTAATTCACTTGATTGCTTTTTAAATGCAGCTTGCTTTTGTATGAATTTCATCTAGTTCTTCTCAGTTATTTTAAATTTATTTAAATTCACTCAAAATTCATTTTATTCAGTTAAGCGTTTTTCGATTCTTAAAATTGTTCCAATTCATTTGAATTCTTTTGAATTTACCTTAATATTTTTTGCAGCCGTTAGTCACTTCTTGCCTTAGAAATTAGTATGTTTTCAAAGATTTGAAGAGACTTCAATTTTTTTAGAATTCATCCTGAATTCTTTTAAATTCTTATTCATTCTCTTGAATTTCTTTAATTTACTTGAATCCTTCTAAACTTCATATTCCACTTAAGGCCATGCAACGAGTGGATCACGTGACACTTTTTTTTATTTCCTAACTTATTTTCAATCGAAGGACCGCATGGAGTTGAAAATTTGGGATAATAAATAAGAAGCACTAAGACATATGGGTCTGGTCCTCAATTTTAATAATGATGAAAAAACTAAAAAAAATATTTACAAAAACAAACTTTTTCCATAATTATTAAAATTTAGGACCAGACCCAGATTTCTTAGGGCTTCTTATTTATAATCCCAAATTTTCAACTCGATGTGGTGCTTCGTGTGAAAATAAGTTAGGAAATAAAAAAAGTTACGGTAAGGTAGGAATTTGGTCACGTGACCCACCCATCACATGGCCTTTAGTTAGAAATTTTTTTGAATTTTTAAGAGTTTTTTTCTTAGGCATTTCATTAAGTTCTTTAAATTCCCTCGGATTTTCTAATCTCATCTCGAAGCTACTGAAATTCAATGAAATTTCTTCATATTTTCAAAATTATTAATTTTCATTTGATTATTTTTAATCGACCTTGAATTTTTATAAATTCTTTTCCTTTATCTTAAATTCCGCTAAATTAATTCCAGTTTTACGGAAATCAATGGGTTTATTTTTCTATTTTTTAACATTATTTCCAATTCATTTGAATTGTTTTGAACATAACTCGCATTGTTCTGAAATCTTCTTAATTTAAAGACTGTAATAAACGAAATCCCCTTTTTGTTAAGAAAAAAACTACTGTACGGCTGTGATCCCTGTATTATAGATAAGCAAGAAACTCACCAAAACGCACCATGACTGCTGTGTCGAAGGCACTCTAAATGCAGTCAGATCCTCGATGGATGCACAAGACAGTGTCTGGCCTCTCTGAGTTCCGGGGTAAACTTCGTTCATCGCAACCAAATGTTTCGAAGTTGCAACCAAACTGCACGGAAGGGGATTCTTCCTTCTTTCAGTAGATTCAAACAATCCAGAAGCGCTCTGAACGAAACTCTGCAGCCACTCCGAGGCAACATATTCGTCTGGCGCAGCAAACTGGAAAGACTTGTTCGACTGGAGAAGAATTTCGAAGGTGTGTGGTCGATGAGAGTTGGGAATTCTTCGGCATCCTTGACAGAGACCACCCTTCAGCGGAATAGCGCGCTTCGGAAGCCTTTGACTAGAATCGGTAAACATGTAAACGACGCCACCCTTTAAAACAAAATATCCGGCTTCCCACGAATTTGTCGGCGCATTGGGATACTGGGCCTGATAAGTGTGAGGACGAAACATTAGATCTCCTTCCTTTATCGGGCCGCAAGGTGAACTTGGAGGTGATATGTGTTCGTCTTCCATGTATATGATACTATAATATTCGATTTTTTCATCCTGCAAAATTTTTATTGAGTTTTAGCAATTTTCAGGAGTTAGGGACTATCGTTGATAACGTTACCAATTTGAGGGGGGGCTAAAAACTACGATTGGTAAGCGGAAGGTAGAGGTACCTTCAGGAAATTAGATAATGCTTAATACATTTACTGATGATAAATTTTAAGAAAGTTTGCGAATTTCGGGAAGAGATAGTCCTAAAATGGTACAATTAAATAATAATTTAATAAGTTTCAGAATCACTTTTGTATTTCAGACTTCACACTCTTTCCATTATTCACCTCTTTTCTACTTTTTTTAAAGAATTCCGTTTTCCCCTTTTTCTCGTTTATTGTTTACATGGAAACCAATTAAAAAATTCTACTATGTTTGGTTCAAAGTTAGTTTTTCTTTGTTGAAAGACTACTATTATATTTTTGGCTTAGAAATCATCTCGTTTCTTTAAAAATTGTACTATTTGGTCGAAATATAAATCTTTCTGTTCAAAATGCAACTATTTTGTTAAAACCTTTATCTTTTTTTTGGATAAAAAATGAAACTAGTTGGTCGAAAGTTGAAACTACTTTGCTACAAATGCAGCATTTCTTGAAACATCGTTTCAATTTTAGTAGAAAATAATTTTTTTACTGAAATTGTAACAAATTGGTTCATGGTTTTTTGTTGGAGAGCCGTCTTTTTTGGTGAAAAAAATAATCTCCTTGGTAAAAAAACTCATCTTCTTGGTTGAAAACAAATCTTTTGAATTAAATGCTGAGCTTTTATGTCGAAAAATCATTTCCTGTTTAAAAATTTATTATTTTGGTTGTAAACTCATCTTTTTGGTTAAAAATTTAACTATTTTATATTAAATTTTTGTATAAATTGACATGTAACTATTTCATTTACGGTTGAACATTGATATTTTGAATTGAAAATTGGTCTTTTCCAGTTTTTTTTTGGTTGGAAATGAATTTTCTTAAACTGAAAATGTAACTATTCCATTTTTGGTTGAAGATTGATCATTTTTAGTTGAAAATTCAACTACTAATTCTAAATTGAGAATTCATATTTCTTAGTTGAAAATTCGTCTTTTTTGGTAAGACTTTACTTAATACTTAATACTTTACTTACTTAAAAAATAATCTTTTTGGTTAAAGATTCATCATTTTAGTTTTAAAAAATACTACTTGGTTTACAGTTAAAATATTTCTAAAAACTTTGTTTTTTGAACTTATTTATTGAAAATCTCTCTCTTTGGCTTGAGAACTCAATAATTTGATAGAAAATTGAACAATTTTGTTGGAAATGAGCTTTTTTGTGATAAATTCATATTTTAGTACATTTTTTTGCGTAAAAAATTCAACTGTTTTCATGAAAATTCGTCGAGTTCATGTTTTATGGTAGAAAATTGATCTTTTTCAGTTATAAGTTAAACATTCTTTGTTGAAAACTCGAGTTTTCTGGTTGAAAATTCGAATGGATTCTTAGAGAATTTGTCTTTTTGGCTTGAAAATTCAACTTTTTCCATATGTTTTAAGTTTAATTTTAATATTTTTTGTTAATGCAATGATTTCGTTGAAAAAGTACCTATCTACGTTGGTAATTTAACCAGGTTGGTTACAGATTGAAATATGTTGTTCATAATTTCATTATTTTGGCGAAAAATAACTTTTTTTTAAATTTAACTGTATTCGAAAAAACTCGTCTTGTTGAATCTTTCTAGTTTGAAAATTTGGTTGGAATACATATTGATGCGTTGAAACTTAAACTATTTGGTTACGAATTCAATTATGTGGTTAGCAATTCAACTATTTTTTGGCTTAAAAATGTATGTATTTGGTTCCTAATGCAACCTTTTGGTTAAAAATTATTTTGTTCTTGAAAACTCATGTTTTTGAGTCGAAAATTCATCTCTTTTGGTAGAAAATATTTTTTGGTTGAACATTAAACCATTTTGTTGAAAATTTAATATATTAAAACTTGAAATGTTAGGAATTTAAGGCGTTTCATATTTAATTCAATATGGTATCTACATTCATTTTTTTTTAAAGAATGTACTCTCCTACTATTCCCCTAAAGTCAAATGTTTCCCTTGTTTTGAGAGCATTCTGGGACTGTGCAGTCTGAAATAAAAGTAATTGTGACTTGGAACAGGGGATTTCCGTAAAGAATTATAATTTTTATTTTGGAATATGGAATTTCCGTAAAGAATTTTTTAGGTCTTTAGGTCAGGTCTTTAGGTCAGGGAATTTTTACATGAAACGGGAATTTTGGGAAATAATGTGAATTCTTATTTAGAAAAAGAAAATTTAGAATCTCTATTCAAATTCAGAATTATTCTTTTTAAAAATTCTCTGTTCCTGATTAGAAATGTGCGAAATCTTTTAAAATATTTTTAAATTTCAAAAATAACCTAAAATTGGTAACGTAGTTTATAAACGGCCCATTATCATCGTGCAGATGTGGAGGTTTCGATTAAACTTACAGGATGAACCGCTGTTTCAGCTAAAATAGAATGTCTGAGGGTGTGCATGTCGTCGTAGTTTAGTTCTTTAACAGCTGGTAATCTTGGTTTCGACGGTGATCTTCGCATAGCCATTTCCAAATGAGCGATAAGTTCTGAGGTAGTTTCGGCATTGCCAGTTGAAAATAAGTATTGCATTTCATAGTCAGCATTGGATATTAATATAGTTTGTGCGTTAGGCCCAATCTGTAAAAAAAAGAGTATTTAATACATTTTTGCTATAAGGCACCATCCATAAATCACGCAACAGCTTTCGATCGGTTTCAATCGTGTGCAAAACTGCGAATCTTGCCGACGATTCGTGAACACTGCAGTTTTCATTGTAATGAATCATCGTGAAAGCATTACATTCTTATTTGTTTGAAAATCTATGTATTTTGTTGGCAATTCGTCCTTTTGGGTGGAAAATCAATGTTCTTTATTCAATTACCGACCCTATTTAGGGACGGGTTGGGAAACCTTCTGGGTGACCCAACTGGGATTCGTAGAGAGGCCAGAAGAGTCCGGAGGTGCCTCGAATGAGCTTTTCAATGGCTGAAACGGGAATACCCATGATGCAGATTAATTTGCACCACAGCAAAGGCGCCTCAGCGGTTCTATTCAGGCGCATTTCAGTAGTGCAGACATGGCTTACCCTACTCCAAGAATCCTGTTTATAACATCCTTTAGACTGGGTCATCTGTAAGACAGGCCATTCTGAATACGATGAAATAAAAGAAGTTTTAAACAGGATGTTTGGAGGGAGTTCTGCGAGGAATCGAAGAACATTCCTGATACATCCAGGCCCCACAAGATCCTGGCTAAAGATCCGGAAGGTCTCATGGGACTAATAAGGCTCAAGAATGGTGAGCGGTCCGAAGATAAAAAAGCAACGCTGATTCACCTGATGGAAGTTCACTTCTCAGATTTTCAACGAATTTGAACCAACCAAGAGGTGTGAGACTGGGGACTGAAAAGGAGAAGGCTGATTGGAATTGAGCCTTTAAAGTTGTTGATAACAACAAGGTGGAATGGGCTAATGTGACCTTCTGTCCCTATAAATCACCAGAGGCGGATGGCGCTTTCATAAAAAGGGCTGGATTTCTTTGTCACTCCACTGAAGGAGTTATTTAGGGCAATCATTGCCCTAAAACACGTGCTCGGTAGAAACTACGCTATATGCTGTCATGGCAAAATTAGAGCAGCAGCTGGAACAAATAGGGCACCTTCTTAAACATACAGGGTGCCTTAAGCAATACTCCTTCAGACTTCATCTGTCGAGAAGCTATGATCTGTCCTGTGTCAGACTACCTAGTAAGGTGGGAATAACGGCGCGAAGATATCCACAGAGGGGGTGTCCTGGCACTCCTCCTGTGGTGCATAGTAGTGGACGGCCTCCTTCGTAGGCTAAAAATGGAGGGGTATTAGACCAGGGCTACGCTGATGTCTTTGCAATCGTAGTCAGGTGGGCTCTTCAGGAAACGTTGATGGGTCTAATAAGGTCGGCGCTGCGCACTGTAAAGTTTTGCTGCGATAGCTTAGTGCTTTCGGTAAACCCGGAGAAGACGAGTCTGTTAATTTTCACGAGAAATTACAAAGTGCCGAAAGTTGAAACGTTTGCATTTTTTAATGGGAGGCTGACGTTTTAAAATTCGGTTGAATTCTAAGAGTAATCCTAGATGGAAAACTGAACTGGGCGAAGCACCTGGAGACTCAATGCAGGAATGTCGTTATGACCTTTTGCGTTGCTTCAACTTTAGAAAAACTTTCCGCATCTGCACTCCAAGCAAGGATATATGGAAAGCAAATGGCTCTCATATTCATGTCCCTGATCACACAGGGATGAAGGGCAACGAAAAGGCGGAACAGTGGCATGGCCATCAAAAGCTGGATCCGTATGAAGCACCGGGAACACTGGGAGCAAACCCGAGGTTGCCGAAAGGCAAAACCCATCCTGGGCTATATGTGCAGAATCGACAGAGCCAGGGAAACCCTAATATTAGCCAAGAAAGACATAAGGACAGTGGTTCAGACGCTAACTGGGCACAAACACTTGAACTATCAGATGCACAAAATGAGGAATAACCTCACGAGAAAGTACAGGAACTGCGGCAGGGATGATGAAACATCCCTGCATGTATTATCCAAGTGTCTGATATTAGTTTGGCTCAGGGTACAAACCCTTTGGGGCCCCTTTTGTGGTATCTGAGAAAATTACGTGATCAATGATTGACATGCTAGGCTTCATCAAGAGGGCTGGGGTCAAACTACTGAGAGCGAATAGTTAATGGCGTAGCACAATAGGCATTATAGCTTGATTCATTGAAACATCATTTATTGCTACTTTTTTTCAAAGTATATTTTGTAACATAAATAATTATAGAAGAAAAATAACTTCTTTGTGCTGTTAGTAATTAATTTTTTAACTGAAAATATTTGATTAACATTTTTTTCCTTTCTTAATTAACAATTGGTTTTGGTGCAAATTTAACTATGCTGTTAATCATTAATCTGTTTTTTTTTTTAATTCATCACTTTTTGTAGAAATTGTATATTTTTGGTTGAAAATACAAGTGCTTGTTAAAAATTACCACTTTTTTAAAAGTTAACTTTTTGGCTGAAGATGCATAATTATAATTGGAAATTTGTTTGTTTTTTAGTTAAAAATTAATTTTTTATTCTGAAAACTGGATTATTTGAGTGAAAATTCAACTTATTGATTGAAATTTAACTTTTTTTAGAAATGCAACTATGTTATAGAAAATTCAATTGTTTTGTAGAAAATTCGTATTTTCTTTATTAAAAATTAATTCTCCTAATAAAAATTAACTACTCCATTTTTGTTTAAAAATTTACATTTTTAGTTTTAAAATTCAACTACAGTTCAAAATATTTATTCTCAGTTGGAAATTTACGTAATTCGTTGCAAATTTGTCTTTTTAGGTAGAAAATTTATCTTTTTGGTTGAAAATTTAATTATCTAATTAAAAATTCAACTATTTGGAAAAAATGTTGTTTTTTTGTTGAGAATTTATCTTTTTTGTGTTCTTTGTTATAAGTCCATCTATTTTATTAAGAATTTAAATTATTTGATGTTCAACGATAAATTATTTATAATTAAAATCTATGTATTTTGTAGAAAATTCGTCTTTTGTGGTAAAAAATCAATTTTATGGGGTTTTTGTTGGCCAAATTCAACTGTTTTGCATTTTTAATTAAAGTCCATATTTATTGAAATATTAGCTTTTACTTTTTTCCTAAAAGTGTATGTTTTGATTAAAGAAACATAATTATACCAGAAAAATGTTTTTTTTTCTTCTTTTTTTATAAAAATGAATTTTTTCTTGAAAATTTAACTATTCTGGTAAAAATTCAACATATTAGTTTTAAATTAATTTTTTTTATTTTGCTAAAAATTCATTTTCTCAGGTTCAAAATTCAACTGAACTGTAGAAAATGTGTCTTTGTGCCTTGAAAATTTAACAATTTTGCAGAAAATTTAACTATTTGGCACAAAATTAAACTGTTTTGTAGTAATTTTTTTGTATTTAAAATTATTTTTCTTTATTGAAAATTTAACTAGTCTAATTTTGGTTAATAATTGATGTTTTTTAGTTTCAAAATTTCAAAATTTTTTGAAAAATCGTATTTTTTGGTAGAAAATTGATCTCTTTAATTGAAAGTACAACCAATTGTTCAAAAATTAATAAGGTTGGTTGCGAATTTGTCTTTTGCAGTAGAAATTTAACCTTCTTAGTTACAAATTGAATTCTTTGTTTGAAAACTCAACTGTTCTGTAGAAATATCGCATTTTTAGCTTGAAAATTCAACATTTTAGATGAAACAGGCTTTTATTTAAAAACTGATTTCTTTTTATATAAATTTCACCTTCTTTTGTTCAATTCGACGGTTTTTATAATTAAAATTAAAACCTTTTCTTGGTTGAAATATCAACTATTACGTTTTTTGTTGATAATTCGTCTTTTTAGGTTGATTAATTCAACACTTTGGTCGGAAATTGAACTGTTTTCTTACAAAAACATTTTTTTTGTAAATGAAGATTCATAACTTTACTGAAAAATTCATCTCTGGTTGAAAAGTAAGCGCTTTTTGTAGAAAAATCGTTTTTTTAGTGCAAATTTATTTTTTAAATTAAAAATATAACTACCTGTTCCATTTTTTGGTTAATAATTTAACATTTTACCTTCAAAATTCAACTATTTGATTGAAATTTTATGTTTACGCAATTTATTAAAAATTCTTGTTTTTGATAGAAAAGTAATCTTGTGCAAAATTTAACTAATTATTGAAAATTTTATGTTTTTGATACGAATGCGGCTTCAATGTTCTTGGTTCCAAATTCAACTGCTTTGAAGAAATATCGTTCTTTTTGTATGAAAATTCAACATCTTGGATGAAATATATCGTCTTATTGACTGAAAAATCTTTCTTGGTTTAGTGAACAGTGAAAATATTAATTGGAAATTAAATTTTTGTTATTAAAAATTCATTTTCTCGGGTTCAAAGTTCAACTGATTTGTAGAAAATTTGTCTTTGTCGCTTGAAAATTTAACCATTTTGTAGAAAATTCAACTATTTGGCATAAAACTAAACAGTTTTTTAGTAAATACGTTTTTTTCATTGAAAATTATTTCTCTCTAATGACAATTTAACTAATTAAAAATTAAAATAAAGAATACAAAACAGGATGGCTGTACAATGATTCGATTTTTTGTAATTGTATAATTTTAAATTTTTTAACGCGAAATGGTCGGGAAATTTATAATAATTATTTGAATTTGAAAGTATAATATTTTGAAATTAAAAATCCAAAACCTACAAGAATTAATCTTAAAATTAATTTAAGAAAACATTTAATTTCCATACCTCAAAGACTAAACTGTTTTAGAATTTCGCATTCACAAATCTAATTTTATATTATAATGATAGAAACATTAAAGAAAATAAACATATTATGATTAAGTATCAAATGATGTAGTACTAAGTGACAATCAAAACGACTCGATAGATTTTTTAAATAAAAAATTTGATTTCTGCCAAAAGAATCACTGTCATTTTCCCCGTTCAAAATTTCAGAATCTTGAAAATTGAATTATCCTAAACGCTTTGACAATTATATCCTTTTTAATTGAAAACTTTCAAAGTATATTTATTAGAATAAAAAATACATACCATTATAACATCGAGTTCGTTATAAGGAATGACGAATTGATTCCTGTAGGAGTGATCAGACTTGGAACTGGTCAAATAAAGAGTTTTGTCCGTCAAAAGAGCCAACATAGGTTTACTCTCACCATTGGTCATGTACGAGCTTCGAACTTTATAAACCTTATACAATTCTTCTGTTTTGTCTCTGTAGATGCTCCGTTTGAAAACCTCTTTTAGTTTAAAACTGATCTTCTCGCCACTCGAATTTTCTCTGCCTACCTCCACGCTTTCTCTAATTTCTTTTTCCAGCAAATCGTTAAATTCTTTAAAGGAATCTTGATCCAGTTTGTCACATTTGATATAAAGTGAATTAGATTTCGGTTTCTTGGTCTTCTTGTTCTCGAATTTGCGTTCTGTGATTGAACGAAGAAACCTATTCAAAAGAGAAGTTTTTGATGGCGCTTGACGTAAGGGGGGTGGAACCAGCAATTTACTATTTTCCCCGGACAGGATGGCTGTCATATTTCGCTTTTTTAAAGGCGATGCCAAGTGTCGGTTGCTCTTTCGCTCTTCAGAATCACAGGTCGTGACACTTTCAACATCTGACCAATCGCTAGAGGCGACAGATTTTTTAGAACTCGATAACCTTGGCATTTCTAGCTTGACCGGCGGATCTTCGACGATATGAAAGCACTCTTTTTCAACAATGTATGCTTCTTGCGCCTCGTTGTCTTTCAGCTCAATCTCCATTTTCGGTCTTGAGTTTATTTGAGGATCTTCTTGACCTTCGGGCACGCCACGCTCTGATATCGAGAGACACGTACACTTAAAATTCTTCTGACAAAGTGGATGATTGCACAATTTCGGTGTCTGCCTTTTATCATTCTCGCTATCAAATGTGCTCAATGAAGAGCAAGAAGAGTAATAATCTGAGTAAGCATTTCGCGTGTCGCCTGTTTTCTCAACATAAGGTGAATCACCATTTCCGCACCAGCTGTACCTTCCTCTCTGCACATCCTTCTTCTGCACAGAATTTGGCGAACGAAAACTCATGGAAAAATCGGTATAATTTTCCTCGTCATCAAGCTTCATCATTTTGAATATGTCCTCGTGAAAACTGACACGCTTCTTGCCCTCGCCTCGTTTTTTCTTACGTTGTCGTCGCTGCACGACAGCTTCGGAACTGGAAGATGAGAGGATACCGGTATCGACCATATTGATGGTATTGAGAATACTGTAAGGAGCTTCGGTGCTATCACAATCCGAGATTGTCATGCTCAATTCTAATAAATTTGTGTCGTTATTAATGACGTAGGAATTGCGGCTCTCAATATTTTTCTTGAAACTGTAGCCACTATCGCCATAGTAGCTGTATCTTTTATTGATATCATTGCCAACATTGTCCAATTCATTGTTGACCCGGTCGAACTTTGACTCTAGACTTTTGCTGTAGTAGGGATAATCTTTCAAGGTGTCCAAACTGGAGGAATTCAATTCATTATCGTCGAGTTTGTACGTGAGATTTTGATTAACAATGTCGCTTTTTGTCACCATATTATTTTGATTAGGCTTTATTGCAGGTGACTGGACTGGAGTTTTTCCTTCTTCGCTCGAGTCACTTGATGAAAAGGAACGTTCCATGCTTTTCAAATCTTTCGCACAATTCATCAGAATTGTTTTATATTTATTGTTGCGGTAATTAGGAATATCTTCAATCGACGAATCCTGTGAGAGAATTGAAGACTGAATATAGAATAAGTTCTAAATGGAACATATAATTTTTTGTTGTGAAAAAAAAGAGAAGAAGACCTTGTAACTGCTGCCGTCAGTTTCGTTTGAAAGATCCATGTCACTATCCAAAACAACTCCACTGTCTCCGGGAGAAGCGAGGCTAGAGGAAATGCTAGAAGATCTTAAATGAAGCGATAAAGCTGTGCCAGGAGGAGATCCGCTCATGGGCCGTTGTGGCATATAGTTGCAAATGTCCAAGTACGTGACATCCTTAGTAAAGTAAACGGAAAATATAATAATTTTAGCAGAGTTTACACCACCAGAAGAGCTCAACAAAGGGAAAATAGTGGATTTTCTTTTACAAAAAGGGATAAAATAGAGGAAAGAGTAAATAGGGCGTCTACTCAAACCCTCGATAAAAATTTCCTAACAACTCCAGGTTTTTTACAGGTATCTAAATATTTTTCCAGGTATAATGTTTCATAGTGCGATCCCATTAAAATATTTCACATTTTTTAAACAACCTTCTCTCAGCATCTACAGAATTTCGCGAGTTTATTATAAATAACGGTTTTTTGCAGTCAAATATCAAAATGTGTACAAATAGTAATAATAATATGTAAAATTATATCACTTCTTTTCATTTAAGAAAGTAACTAATATGTTTAACTTAGAAAGTATTGAAGCCAATAATACTAACAAAATAATCAATCACTTCTTCACTTTTCAAATGAAAATATTCCATTTTCAACCATATAGATGAATTCCAATCCAAACAGTTAAATGTTCAACGAAAAAAGATGAATTTTCTACAAAAAATATTTTTCGATTAAAAAAGATCAATTTTTAACCATATAGTCGAAATTTCAAGAAAATAGTTTAAATTTCAACCTAGTAGTTGAATTTTTATCAAAAATATTGAATTTTAAAGTAAAATTATGAATTTTTTTGAAACTTTGAAAGGTGAATTTTCAAACAGAAAGATTAATTTACTCCAAAAAAATTTTTTCCAACAAATGACATAAATTTTCAAACAGTTGATTTTTTAACTAAAAAAGATACATTTTCCACTAAATAGTTGAATTTTGAAATAAAAAAGAACAATTTAAAAAAAATGGAATAGTTAAATGTTTAGTTAAAAAAACTAATTATTAAACAAGAAAAAAAAATTAACAGAAATGTTACATTTTAAACTAATATGATAAATCTTCAACAGGAAAGTAGAATTTTTAACAAAATTCATGAATTTTCAAAATAAAAGGATAAATTTTCAATCAAAAATTAAATAGTTAAACTTGCAGTTAAAAAACTAATTTTCAACCAAAAAGAAGCGAATTAAAAAAAAAGAGTTAAGCATTCAACCGACATTTCAACCGAAAGAGGTCTTAATTTTAAGTAAATAACAGTTCAACTCAATCAAAAAGATGAATTTTCAATGAAACTGTTGAATTGTCAACCCAAAAAGACAAAATTTCTAAAAAACAGTTCTATTTTCGACATAAAAACTTCAATTTTCAACAAAAAAGTACATTTTCAAACAAATAGATGAATTTTTACCAAAATAGTTGAATTTCCAACAAAAAAAAAAGATTTTTGAACAAGAGCTGCACTTTCAACCAAGAAAGATTTTCTAGTCAAGAAAAACAATACGTTTTATCCAAAATGTAAAATTTTTAAGCCAAAAAGATGACGTTTCTACAAAACAGTTGAATTTTTAACCAAATATTTGAATTTACAAACAAAAAGATGAATTTTCATTCAAGAATGTGCATTTTCTACTAAAAAAGACGAAATTTCAACAAAAATACATAAAATTTCAACCAATTAGTCGTATTTTCAAACAAGGACATAAATTTTTTACCAATAAAAATAAATTTTCAACAAATTGCATGAATTTCCAACTACATAGTTGTTTTTTTAAACCAAAAAATATCAGCCGTTCTACTTTCAAACAAAGTGTTGAATCAGCGACCTAAGAAAATGAATTATTCTCAACAAAAATGTAATGGTTGATGTTTCAACCAAGAAAAGATTTTCATTTTAAATACAGCAAACCGTTGAAGTGAAACAAAACAGATGGAAATTCTATCGAAAGAGTTAAATTTTCCAATCGAAATCGAATTTTAAAACAATTACATGAATTGTATTATTATTATATCATATATTCACCAAAACTAGAATAGTTAAATTGCCATTTAAAACAATCTTTAAGAAAAAAATTTCGACATAACAGTTTAATTTTCTAATAAATAGTGGAGTTTTAAAAAAAAAAATTCAATCTTCAACTACAAAATTTATTTTTAACCAAGTAGTTCAACCTTCAAACAAGGAATTGAATTTTCAACCTAGAAAGATTTATTACCAACAAAAAATGTAATAGATGATATTTTAATCAAAAACATTTTTATTTTAAATGAAAACCAGTTAAATTTGTCCAAAAAGGGGAATTTTCAACAAAATACTTGAATCCTAAATTGAGCCAGTTTAAATTTCAAACACACAGTTGCTGTTTTATAACAACAACATTATTTTCTACATACAGTTGTATTCTTAACAAAAATAGATGAATTTTCAAGCCAAAGCGACGAATATTAAACAACATAGTCGACTTTTCAAAGAAAATCATTGTTGGTCAAAACACATTTTGAACAATAACTTTCAAGCCAAATTTTTTAATTATTAAGAAAATAATTAAATTTTGAGCAAAATACCATCAAACGAGGTAAAGTCGCTTATGTAAGGTAAAGTTGTTCACCAATAAATTCGCAAGAAATAAGTTGCTAAATAAAGGTTAATTGCTGCTTTTAAAAAAATCGATAATCTTTTATTTTTTGCCTGAAGTTTAATAGTACACTTTTTAATCGAAAGTAATGAACTTATAAAATATTAGGTTAAAAAACTGTCAATTTTGCTTTGATAATAATAGCTGACAAACAGCTATTTAAAAATATTACTGATATTTATATTAAATAAAAAAAAATTCTTAGTGATTCACAGACTTATGCACGGCCTCAAATATTTTAGCTTTAAATTTTTATTTAAATCCTAAATAGTCTAGTTTGAAATGAGTAAAATTATGTAAAATGGATAATTGTATTTTCAAATATCGTACAATAATTAAAGAGAAAATGGGAAGTTTTTAGAGATTTTAAGAAAAAAGGGAATCCGAAATAAAGAGTAAAGGCAAGTAGAGTCCTTAAATGTCCAATAATTTAAGTTGAAAAAATGCTCTCGAGAATATGCTCAGCATTTAAGCTCAAATAAACATAAACTTTTTTCAATTGAACAGTTGCTACACATCAGGTAATTCCAAAAAGTCAGATAATGTCAGGAAAAACCTGATAATGTTAGGAATTTTTTTAAAAACTAAAGTTGAAGTTAATTTTATTATTAGGGTTACAAATCTAAATTGTTTGGTTAAAAGTTCATCTCTTTTGGTTGAGAATTCAAACTTTTTTGTTGAAAATTTATCTTTTTTGGTTGAATTCAACTATTTTTGATATAAAATTAAAATAATTTTTGGTTGAAATATCAATTTTTTCGTTAAGAATTCATCCTGTTCGATTAAAAATTTAACTACGTTGTTGGAAGTGGAACTACTGTTATTACTATTGTTGTAAATAATATTTAACACGTACGTGTTTGGTTCAAAATTTATCTTTTTAAGTTGAAAATTCTAATATTCTTCTTTTTATTTAAAAAATCATTACAAAATTCAAATATTTGGTTGAAAATTCACGTACTTTGTTAAAAATTCGTATGTTTATGGTGGAAAATTAGTTTCTTCTTATTTTGAATTAATTTTTAAACTAAAAATATAACTTCCATTTTTTGTAGAAAACTTTTTTTTTATAGAAATTTAATCTTCTTGGATGAAAATTATACTATTTCGTTAAAAATTTGTTTTCATTTTATTTGCAATTAATTTTTTTATTGAAAATTTAATTATTCTATTTTTAGTCGAAAATGTATCTGTTTTAGGTGAAAATTCAACTAACTTTTTAAAAATCCCTCTTTTTTGGCGGAAGAATACTCTCATTGGTTGAAAGTTCATCTTTTTGCTTAAAACATAATTTCTGTGGTAGAAAATTGAACTTTTTTGTTGAAAAGTCGTTTCTTTTTTAGTTGAAAATTTATTTCACTAACTGAAAATTTACGTATTTCATTTTTTTCAGAAAATTTATCTTTTTAATTGAAAATTTATGTATTTAGTTAAAAATTAAATTTGTTTTAATTGAAGATTTATCATTTTAGTTTAAAATTCATTTTTAATGTTCCATTTTTTATGGAAAATTTCCCTTTTTTTTAATAGAACTATTCTATTTTTTGTAATTAAAATTCCACTATTTAGTCAAAAATTCATATTTTTGGTTGAAAATTAAATTCTGTGATTAAAAATTAATTTCTTTGACTAAAAATTCGTTTATTTTTAGTTTAAGATTAATTTTTTTAACTAACGATGTAACTATTCAATTTTTGCTTTAAAATGTATACTTTTTAGTTGAAAATTTATCTTTTTTTTAGATGAAACTTCACTTAATTTGTTGAAAATGAGTGTTTTGTGGTAGAAAATTATTCTTTTTGAATGGAAATTCAACTATTTGGTTTAAAATTTATATTTTTGATTGATAATACAAACCATGGTCGTTTTAGAAGTAAAATGCTTCATCAGAATTAAAACAGTTGGCAAAATTTTCCATGAGAGAGCTTCAAAGATACAGAATCCTTGAAAAATAAGGTACACAATGCGATCACTCTCAGCTTGTCACGAAAACATAGTTATCTTTGAGTTTCATTGATGGACGGATGTTATTTATTAGCACGATAATTGTAACCGAGGGATGATATTCATATCCAAGAAGGATAGAGTAGGAAGTAAGTAAAGGCATCATAAAAATGTAATGTTCTGCTTATGAGATGACCCTGAATCTCAATTATAAACAGGTTTACTTTCAGCTGTTCTTGAAATAGCTATTAATTTATAATTAATAATCGCAAAACGAAGTTAATAAAAATTACAGGACACAAACGCAGTTTTGACGTATTTATGAACTCTTCAACTACTAATAATAACCTGATAACAACAATATAACAATATAGTAGGCGTGGAAAATAATACGTTTGTGGTTTATCTCCGCTGATTTGGTTAATGCCAAATTTTTTTACAAATCTTGACGTGATAAAAAATAAATGATAAGATAGAAAAAAATAAAGAGATAAGAGAGACTTTAGATAATAAATAGAATTTATATTTAAATTTACACTAGGCATGGAAGGTAAATATTAATGTAATATAGGAAAATATTTCTATCTAATACAATTTATGGAATGAAATTCTTGACAATTTCGTCCTCATTGTTGTTGCATTCTGCACGAATATCGCTTTTAATGACTGTTTTCAATTTGTACTTTTGAATTTTCTGGAAATTTGCAAATCGCTATTTCCAAATAAGGAATTTTAATCCAGAAAATTTATTTCAAAAAAGATCATTTCAATTATAAGTGATTCTTTAATAATAAATGAAAATTTTGGTTCTTTACTTCATTATTGTAACTTTATTTGACGATAACATTTATTTCCAAATCTTACTAATTATTATTCATAAAAACCGCACATTTTAAACTTTGTCGAAGATTTTAAAAGATTTTAAAATAAAATCTCTAAGCTTTTGAAGGATTTTGAAAGGTTTTAATTATAAAAACATATTTTCTTTTGACGTCAAGAAAAGGTTTTATTTATTTTTTATACTGAAAAAATGATTTCAAGGAAATGCTTTCCAATATTTAAAAATATTTTTAATGATTTCCTCGAATTTCAGAAAATAATCTAGAAGATTTTAAAGCAAAGTTGTTCAATTTTGCAGAATTACAAAATTTAAGAATAAATTTTAATTAGTTTTATAAGCTATTTAGAAGTTTTAAAAATATACAGAAATAATTTTAAACTTAAAAAAGATTTAAACCATTTTGAAGCAAATTGGAGATTTTCGAAGATTTCTCACAAATTTTTAATGATTTTTTATTTTAGAAAAACTTATATAATAGAATATATAAAGAAGTTAAAAAAGATATTCCGAAAAATGTTTAACATTTTCAAAAAAGAATCTGGAACTTTGTCAAAATTGAAGGGAAAATTTGATTCATTTTAAAATATATTTAAAAGTTTTTTAAACATTTCAAAAATAATTTATAATTTAAAAAGATTTAAAAAAGTTGAAAACAAAATGTAAATTTTTGAAGATTTCGCAATTAAATTTCAAAGTTTTTTAATACAGATAACAGATAATAGAAAGATTTTCCTTAAATTCCTGAGCATATTTAAAATGATTCTTAATTTTTAAAAGTAAATTTTAAAGGTTTACAAAATTTGAAAACATCCGAATTTTAGGAATAATACAAGTTAGAAATTTTAGAAATTTTCTAGACACTTTTTCAATATATCTTAAATCCTCGAAATTTTTTACAATTTTCTTGAGAAACCTAGGCAAATTGTATTTATATAACCTTAAAGCAAATAAAAAAAATAAACTTAAAAAATATGAGAAATTTTAATTGTAAAAATTTAATTCTAATTCCATTCTAAAAATATCACCGTTCGAAATTAGTATTTTGCACTATTAATGAATTTTCTTTTCAAATTATAATTTGCTTATATTCTTTTTTCTTTCCTAATCAAAACACATTTTTCAATTTAAAATTCATATTTTGGTTTGAAAATGCAATATTTGGTAAAAAGTCCAAATACTTTCTTAAGAATTCCCTTGTTTGGATGAGAATTCATCTTTTTGGATTGAAAATTTAACTACTTGGTGAAAAGTTAATCTAATTTCTTAAAAAGTAATTTGTAGTGATAGGTTCTTAACTTAGTACAAAAATTCGCGTGTTAGGCTACAAAATTCATATATTTGTTTGAAAATTAATTTTTTTTTAATTCATATTTTCGGGTTACTAAATTAAACTGTTTTGTAGAAAATTCGACCCTTTTGGAAAATATTAAATCTTTTTTTCATTAAAAATACAACTGGTTGTAAAATAACCTGTTTTAGTTTAATTCAACTGTTTTGGAATAAAAATAAACTTCTTTTTGGATTGAAATATCAAATATTAAAATTTTCGTTAAAAAACCATAATTTTTGTTTGATAATTCAAGTATTAAGCAAAAATATTATATTTTCTATAAGATAAATAAATGTTCAATCAAAAATGAAATAGTTAAATTTTCCGTTATGATTTTTTAACCAAGAATATTAATTTGAATTTTTCACTAAAGAAGGTAACTTTCTAGTCAGAAAAATTAATTTTTAGCCGAAAAAATGAATTTTTGACTTAAATTTTTTTAATTTTCAGTTAAAAATTAATTTTTATAAAAAGTTCCAAGAATTAAATTCTCAGCCCAAGAGATGAGTTCTGAAAAATGTAAAAGTTGATAGAGCAAAGAAAATATTTTAATTTAAATCAAAATCAGTCGAACCCAAACAAAAAAATGAATTTTTAAGATAATAGATAAGTTTAACTGGATTAGTTGAATTTCCAGGAAAAATGTCAATGTTGAACAACAAACAAACGAAATTTTCAAACAAAAAAAGTTGAATTTTAAACCACAGAGATGACTCGCAGATAACCACGCAGATGACTCTGCGGAAAATTAATAATTTTAATTAAGAGTATACTTTTAACCAAGTAGTTGAATTTTTATCCAAAAATTTGAATTCTCAACGAAAAATATAATAGTTGACATTTGGATTAAAAATATTTTTAATTTAAATAAAAAATATGCGAATTCAACCAAAAAGACCAATTAACCACAAGAATTAAATTTGGAACTAAAAAAGATTCTACAGTTAAGAGAATAACAAATACAATAAAACTGCTTAATTTTTAAGGAAAAAGGTTACGTATCAGCCAAGAAAATTCAGTTTCCACAAATAAAGACGAACTTTCAACGAAATGGTTGAATTTTTAACTAAAAAAGATAAATTGTCAACCTAAAATAGAATCGTTAATTTTTCAGTTCAAAAACTAATTCCAATATAAAAAAAATCAATTATCAACTAAAAAGCTAAATCCAGTATTATAAAGCTACTTTTAAAAAGGAAAAATGTTGTTATTAAATTGTATTTTACAATTTTTAAAAATTCGAACACGCTCTCGAAAAAATTTTCTCATTAAAAAAACATCCCTGACAATTCCACGGTTTCCAGCGCTGTCCAGGTGAGCAGACACCCTGAAAGTTTATCAATCAAGTATATCATATCAATCTTATATGTCTTTTTGCTCAAATCGTCGACAATTTGCCTTTCTATTTTCTCTTTGGACCGTAGTTTCTCTAAGCTAATTATAATTTCTTTGCTAATGGCCATGACTTGCTTATAATTCTTGAAAATTTAATAGCAGTTTCAAAAAAGGGACAGGGAATGGAAAAATTCTCAAATATTAGGATTATAGGAGATTTTTAGAAAAATAGGGGGGGGGGGGGTAGGAGACTGACTGTATTCCCTGTTAAACAAAATGAACTTACCAATTGCAGCGTAAAAGACACATTCTCTAGACCAGCTAAAAGATTAATGAGCTGATTGGTTCTGTCAGCGTCTCTGACAAGAGCATGTGAAAAATATTGTTTCTTCAAGTTGGGAGTATCTCGTAGAAGACACGCTAAGTAACTTTCGAAACTTCCTTCACTCAAAGTGTGATATAGCCAAGCTCGACCTGGAATAATAACTTTATCAAAACTCGGAATCATTGTTTTTAAAAAATAACTTTTATAACAATTAGATCACAAACTTTGAAACCCCAATTGTATTAAGGGTGATATTTTGAAAAATTAATGCCTGTGGGAATAATAAAGTGTAGAGATTATATAATTAATTAGAAAGCAGATTACTATATAGATGTGATGTAGCTACTTACTTTAATTAGACATTTCAGGAACAAATATAATAAAAAATTATAAAATAATAACAAAGTTCAATAATTATAAGGGACATGTGAAAAATTCCTAAAAAAAATTCCCAACAATGTAAAACTTCCGAATAATAAAATCCCCGAACAGTTTATAACATTATTGAATAGGAAAATTTCCGACAGGAAATTGTCGAATTTTAAAATTCTCAAATTTAAACAATTAATATTTTTTATAAATATTTTTCATTTATTAAAAATACAGTAAAGTCTCTTAAAAAATTGTTTGAATCAAAAATAAGAATCGAGAATAAATTTTCACACAAAAATATATAATTTTCAATTATTTTTATTTTCAATTCAAGCAATAATTTTTAAAAAAATCAAACCTCACAAGTATTTTCTTATGACAATATTTGATTATTGTATTTTTGATAAATAAATATTATTCATTTAAAAAATGGTTTTAATGATGCATTTTTCTAGTTCAGATATTTTATAATTCGGCATTTTTTTGCCGGGAATTATATTCTTCAGGAATTTTCCAATTCGGGAATTTCATTATTCGAAAATTGTATTATTCGGAAATTTTCCATTTCAGGAACTTTATAGTTTCAGGAGTTTTATTTTTCTGAATTTTTCAGTTGTCCCGAATATAATTTTAAGTAATCATCATTTAAACCTAGGTATTGTTTTCCAAATATAAACTTTTTAAAATGTTTTTCTCATCGTTATTTCAGTATTTCTATAAAAGGCACTTTAAATAACTGAGAATCAAATTAAAAAAATTTAATTTTAAATTATTTTATTCCGTTTATAAAAAATTTTGTTATACTTTAAGTTGAAAAATTTATTATTTGGTTGCAAATTCAAGAATTTTATTTAAAAGTAATTTATTTTGGTTTTCAATCGTTTTGTAAGAAATTCCTCTTTTTTGATTAAAAATCGAATTTTTTGTTGTTGAAAATTTAACTACTTGTTTGAAGTTTGAACCACTTTGCTCAAAAATAATTTTATTTGTTAACGACTCGTTGTTTTAGTTCCAAATTCATCGGTTTCGTTAAAAGTTTAACTACATTATTGGAAATTCGTTTTTTTAAATTTAATTTTTCTTCAATTGAGATTGTAAATTTTCTATTTTTGGTTGAAAATGTATCTTTTGTGGTTAAAAATCTGTCTTGTTTTTTGTCGAAAACTAATCTTCTTGTTTGAAATCTTCCCTTTTCTTTCTTAAAAATGCAAATTTTTGGAAAATTAATCTATTTTGATTTAGAATTCAACTATTTTGTTGAAAATTCATCTTTTTCTAGGTTGAAGATTGATAATTTTATTTGAAATTCATCTCTTTGGTGGAAAATAAAACTGTCTTTTTAAAAATTCGTCTTTTTATCAGAAAAGTTATATTTTTGGATAGAGAATTCAACTTTTGTGTAGACAAATTTCCTTTTTTGTTGAAAATTGGTCTTTTATGGTTAAAAGTTGAACTACTTTATAATAAATGCATTTTTTCAGTTGCAGATTCGTAATTTCAGGTAAAAATTTACATCTTTAGTTTAAAGTTCAACTATATGTATAAAAATTCATGTATTTTGTTAAAAATTCGATTATTTGGTTGAAAATTCATCTTGGTAGAAAATTCAATTGTCTTTCAATAAATTAAATTATTTGATACAAAATGAAACTATTTTGTTAAAGAATTTAATTATTTCGTCGAAAATTCAACTGTTTCAATAAACATACGCTTGCCTCCTACAATGGCTCCCTTAATTAAAAAAAAAATATTTCCTAAACAATCAATATGTAGGTTAAGTGATGATTACTTAAAAACATATTCCTTGATACGACTAAAGTAAATAAGTAAGGGGGTTTATAAATAAAAATTCCTGTTACCGACATACAGAGCATTCTACAGCTGAAGTGGTTCGTGTCCGTACTAAGTTTCTAGAATGTTCTCGAAGGGTTCCAGTGACATCAAAAAATGATACTACGCAACTGTGAGAGCCGAATTTTCGTATACAGCTTCAAGGTTGTTAAGCATTTCACTGAAAAGCTTCATTTCACTGAAAAGCTTTCAAGTTTACAATTTGATTTCTCCTTGCTTTTTGTACTAAGTTATATAGCTATGAGAAATAAGTATAATTTATTAATTCCTTATAGATAATAATCCAGTTAAAAAATGCCTGTTTTTTTTTTTTTTGATACGCAAATAACTTGTGAAGCTGTTTACGGAAACTCGTCTCTCACAATTGCGCAATATCGTTTGTGACTTTATCAGGAACATCCGAGAACATTCTAGAAACTTAGTACAGACACGAACTACTTCAGCTAAAAAACGGTCTAGATTTCGGTAACATATCGGTAACAGAAATCTATAATTAGGAACCCCCTTACTTATCTACTGGATAAAATTTTAGACAGTGTAACTGTAGATAACACAAAATCTACTAGCAGTTAATGAACTGTCTAGAAGTTTAATAAAAAGTCTAATTAGATCAAGTGGCTACGATAGATATGTACATAAGTAGTTAGTAGCAGTTAGTATGCGGAGGAAGGAGTATACCTTTTCCAATAGATGTTAATACATTTTGCAAAGCATGTATTACTACAACAGTATCTTGGTGTGACAGTTCTCGCGCCGTTCCCCAATATCCATGCCTTTCAATGCGTAACCCATGTCGAAGGGCACGATCTAGCCAATAGACTAACCAGCAGTCACCGTCCAAAACAACAGAGCCATGAAGGCTTTGGGCATATATCTAATGAAGAAATTATCAGTGATCAGTAAGTTACTTTATAAAAGTACCGTTACAAGACGAAAAAAGTATCTAGTTATTGTAACGGTTACCGTTTGAAAATTTGACTTTCTCTTAGTTACTTTTGTAAAAAAAGTAATTATCGTTACTTTCTTAGTTACTTTTATATGGGTTATTTTAAACTTTTTTTTTCCAAGGACATAATTCGACCCTAGGGTAAAATCAAGGGACACAGTTACAATCTGGTGCAAATTATGCTATACAATGAGAAAAAAATTTGTTACATTCAAATAAATCGATTTTTTAGATATCCATTTGCTTGAGTGAAAAAAAACAATGATTAGAGTGAAATCTTGTATGTTTGATTCAAGGTGATATTTATTTATTTTCTTGATTTCAAGGCATTAATTTCTTTAAAGCAAACGTATATCCCATTGGTTCTGTGGGCGATAAATGGTTTACTTCAAAGAAATTTTTTTTAGTATTAACCATTTTTTTCTCAGTGTATAATCCCACGTAATCTTGTGTAATTCCTGGTAATCTTTTGAAAATTTACGTAATATATGAAATCGTTTGTATTCCCTGTAATCTTGTGTAATGCAATGTAATCTCGTGAATGGGACCGTCTATAAACTACGTTACAAACAAGGAAGTAACGTTACGAACTTTGATACCATATTTAGTAGGTTGATGATAAATTTGAAAGAATTCTTTGTTTTTCTCTGTGTTTCAGAAACATATACTTTTTCCCCCTTTTCTCGATTTTTCTCTTAAATGCGAACTAAATTATTAGAACCCAACAAAAAAAATCAACTAATTTTTGTTCAAATTCTACTATTATACCTATTTTTTGTTCGGAATTAATCTCGTTTTGTTATAAATTCTAGTATTTGGTTGACAATTTTATTATTTTGTGGAAAATGCAAATATTTTGTTAAAAAGTCATCTATTTTGTCAGAAATTCAGCCACTACTTCCAAAGTTAAACTACTTTGTTTTAACATTAAAACACTACTTTGTTTAACTACCTACATATTCCTATTTTTTTAAAATAATCGTTTGGGTTAAAAATCATCTTTTGGGTTGAACTCTTGTTAAAAATTCGTTTTTTTCTGGGTTGAGAATTAATTTTTTTAAATCACAATGTAACTATTCCATTTTTGGTTAGAAATTGATTTTTATTTGTTGATAATTGACATTTTCTATTTGAAAATTCATTCTACTTTGTCAAAAATTCGTATTTTTCAAAAATTAATTCTTTTCGCTGGAAATTTATCATTCTGGATAAAATATGAGACTGTTTAGGTTTGAAATAATCTGGTTTGTTTAAAAATTAAAGAATTTAATAGAAAATTAAACTATTAGCTTTTAAATTATCATTTTGACCGAAATTTAACTATTTTTATTAAAATTTAACTTTTTTGTAGAAAATTATTGGTTTATTAAACAATCACATTTTTGGGTTGAAAATTAAACGCGTTGTAGATAATTCGTCGTTTTAGATTTAAAATTCAACAATTATCTTAAAAATTAATTTACTTGATTGAAAATCCGTGTTTTATGGTGAAAAATTAATCTACTTGCAGGGAAATTCATCCTTTTGATCAAAAACTAATCTACTTACTGCACAATTCATATTTTTGGTTAAAAATAAATCTACTTGCTGGGAAATTTATCTTTTTCAGTTGAAAATGCAACTAGCTGGTTGAAAGTTAAACTATTTTGTTAAAAATGCATAGTATTTTAAGATTCACCTGCTTGGTTGAAAATGTAACTATATTCCATTTTTAGCAAATTAGTTTTTCGTGTTAAAAAACCATCTTATGGGATGGACTATTTTGTTAAGAATTCAAAGATTCATCCGTTTGGTTAAAAATTCAATTTTATAAGCTTAATCATTTTAGTTGAAAATTTATTTATTTTGTTGAAAAACAAATCTTTTTTAAAATTGTCTTCTTTTTTAGTTAAGAATTAATTTTTTAATTAAAACAAAAAATAATTACCAATTTTGCATTAAAAAGCCATATTTTTTTATTAAAAGTTCAATCGTTTAGTAGATAATTCGTCCTTATGGATTTAAAATTCAACAATTTCTCCAAAAGTGACGTTTTTTTAAATCAAAAATGCAACTGTTTGGGTCTAATTTAATAAGGTTTTGTTGATGATTCAACAATTTGATAAAAAATTCAAGTTTTTGTTGGAAAATTAACTTATTGTTAAAGAATCATATTTTTCGGGTTGGTTCAAACTATTGTACTATTGGGGTAAAAATTCATTTTTGGTAAAAAATTATTTCTTTTATCTGAAAATTGCACTAGACTGTAGTCCCGCAAGAAAAGTTCTCATTATAGAGCAGTGGTTCGCAAACTTTTTGCTCGCTTTTCAGGTATGGGCAAGATCGACCCGGCTTAATTTTTTCTACTACTTTTCGTTCTATCCCTGGACCTCAGTGTGAATGAGCTTACTCCAGCGAGGGTCTTTTGACCACAGGATTTTATTGATATATTACTTGCCTAGAAAAGTTGAAAATTTGAAGGAGTCTAATATCAAGAAACATCAGCTTAACATTCAATTTAATACTCAATACTTCTCAAATTTTCTACGTTTACAGACAAATTACATGTCTTTGGAATCAGAAAAATACGTAGATTCCAAATATATTACTTTTTAATCGCTGATTGCAAAATTAAGAATTTTTTAATCTCAATTTTTTCCCCATTTTCCAACAAGGACCTCTGACCATTTTTTCCAGATACCTAATTTTTGGCATTACAAAAATCTTGAGAAAAATTTTTGAATAACAAGTATTTTTTTAGCATTAATTCCGAGATTAAACCTTTATATTTTTGAATGTATATACGACACGGTCCCTTATATTATCAGTGATTTTGATACCCTGTTTTTCAGCTACCTTTTTCAATTTTAAACCTGTTAATGTTGTATAATCTCGAATTAATTAAATTTAAATGATATATAATTTATTCATTAAAGTTCTTTAAAAAATACCATCTAAATCCCTAAAAATCTTTTAAATTGCTTGAAATACTTGAAAATTCGTTATTTGTATTCCTCAGAAACCCCTTAAAATTTAATTCTTTAGAATTTAGTTATCTAGAAATCCCATGAAATTTTTTTGAAATCCTACAAAATTCTTTGCAATCCCTTGACATTCTTTAAATGTGATGAAATTTTTTCAAAAGCCTTCAATTCTTGAAATCAGTAGAAAATCCTTTAAAATGAAATTTAGTTATTTCCTAAATTTCTCTGGAAATCAGTTAAAATCCTTTCAAAATAAAAAAATTAAATTTATTCCTTAAAGTCCTATAGAAATCTGTTAAGATCCCTTGAAATTGGTAAAATCCCCTAAAATTTTCGACATAACAACCCCATTCAAATAAGTAGAAAGAATTTGAAATTCCCTGAATATATCAATTAAATTAAACTTATTCATTGAATGTCTCTGAAAACTGTTCAAATCCCTAGAAATCTTTTAAATACTTTGAGATTTAATTAAATTCCTTTCAATTTTGTGAATTTCCTTGAAATACATTAAACTTCCTTGAAATCTAAGAGGAGTCGCTAGGAATTCCTGGAAGTTTCAATCTCTTTAATTTAGTTACTTAAAAATCCATTAATATCTTGAAATGCTTTGGAATCTTTTGAAATAACTTTAAATATTTAAAATTTCTTCATATCCCTTAAAATTTATTCAATCCGTAGAAATTAACTTTTAATTATTTTCTGAAGTCCTCTAGAAATCCTTTAAAACACCCCTTGAAATGTTAAAAATCGTAAAAATCCATTAATGTACGCCGAAATTATTTGCAATCTTTTGAATATAAATCCATAGAAATCTTTGAAATCCCTTAAATACTTGGAGATTCGGTTATACAAATAAATCATTCGTTTGTAGTTTCTTTATTTTTGCAACAATTTGTTCAATATTTTAACATTATTTACTTCTACACTGATGTTTTTCCATAATATTTATTCATAGGGAGTGTACTACATTTCCAAAGTAACTAAAAAAGTAACGAAACCATTATCGTTACCAAAAACAGTAACTAGTTATTTTGCATCACTGAAAATTATTCTCCTTCACTAGATATTTCAAATTATATCACTGTGCATAGGTCTTTAAATTAGTAAAATATACATTTATTAGTATGAAAATTAATTTGTTTAATAGTAAAGAAATAATAATAAATACATTGCGTCGGAATGAATCTATAAAGTATGTTAAAAAATTGAAAATCAAAAATGGAGTTAAGCACACAAAGCAAATTCTAGGTAGCCGCATTAAAAGAAAGATGAAAAAAGTTCGGAATAATATAAACAAAGGATAGACAATTTTGATAGTGTGTCTAGACACATTGTCAATAATACTACTGAATAAAAAATATAGGTGTACTTTGTATAATAGCGTCTTTTGTTAGTAATATCAGTTTCAATAGTCAGGAAAATTTACTAATTAATAATAAAGGTGGAGTAAAAGAACTAAAATTAAGAATATTCTTATTTAAAAAAGTGGTGAAACGATTTCTCTCGAAAATCTTGCAACAACATTGTTCAAAACTTTATTTATTTTTCATTTATTGAAGTGGTTTTATATCTTAAATTGACATTTGTTTAAATTGAATGTAATCCGTTTTCAAGATGTTCTCGGTACATAGTCAAATTCAAAGTTACTTAATTTTTAACATCATTTATAAATTTGAGAAAAGTTTATGGATTATTGCAACGAATTTAAAAAAAACTAAACGTAAATATTTTTTCACAATCTTAAGATTTATCAATATTTTAATAATATTGATATAGACCAGTAGACAAACAAAATTAACAT
>JAAAKG020187137.1:0-25145 GCA_010014905.2 Druon quercuslanigerum | reverse complement strand
TGACAATTTCCCTTGTATTTGACAGTTAGTCGGCCCTAAAGGTAATCAGCGCTACGCTCGGTCAATTGAAGTACTAATGTGCAGGCGAGCCAAAAGTCTGCCCATTTTTAGATTTGAATTGCACAGGGCTGGCGGCAAGTATAACCATAACCTATAAAGTTTTTCAAAATTGTAAATATGTTTTAAAATCTAATGCTTATTTTGATCAACAACAGCAATTTAAAACAAAACCTGTGTAAAGCGCTGAAATAACCTAAAATTCTTAAAGAATGTGAATTCACTTTAAAACATTTAAAATATAATTTTTTAAATTAAAAATCCCAATTTCCGACGAAAAACATTTATATGATCCAAAGTGTATTTTTTTAAACTCGAAATCTTATTCAAATTATAATGATTCTTGTTTGAAAATGCCAATTTTCGATGTAAAATGCAAATGTGACGTAAGAGTTAGCGTCATTTCTCTTTCCTCTTTATTTATTTTTTCAAACCATCTTTCGATTCTATTTTCTTTTGAGTTGCAAAAATTTCTTCGTTAAATTTTATTTTTAGAGGTTAAAACATAATTTAAATTATGTTTTTTTCTGAATTTAATTTCTTAAATTTTAATGATTTTTAGGATAACACGTTATCGTATAAGCTTAAATTATTTAAAAAATATAGATCTTTAAAATCTAATACTCCCTAACCTGAACAATCACTCTTAAGTCTCAATTACTCCTATTTAGCTCTCCCTAGTCCTAAAAAACACCCCTAAGTGAAAAATTCCCCTGTCCAGGTCTCCTCAGGCTAAAAAAATTACCCCTAAGTATCCAATCTCCCTGCGCAGCTGTCCCCAACATCAAAAATGACCCCCAAGTATCAAATCCCACTGTCCAGTTCCTCCCAGCCTTAAAAATCACCACTTAGTGTCCTATCTCCCTGTCCAGCTCTCTCTAGCCCCAAAAATAGTCCTTAAGCTTCCAATACCATTTTTCGGTTCTCCCTAACCTCAAAACTCAATCCTAAGTGTCAAATATCCCTATCTAGCTCCCTCTAGCCATAAAAATCACCCCTAAGTGTAAAATTCCCCTGTACAGGTCTCCGCAGGCTAAAAAAATTACCCCTAAGTATCCAATCTCCCTGTGCAGCTACCCCTAACATCAAAAATGATCCCCAAGTATCAAATCCCACTGTCCAGTTCCTCCCAGCCTTAAAAATCACCACTTAGTGTCCTATCTCCCTGTCCAGCTCTCTCTAGGCCCAAAAATAGTCCTTAAGCTTCCAATCCTCTTTTTCGGTTCTCCCTAACCTCAAAACTCAATCCTCAGTGTCAAATATCCCTATCTAGTTCTCTCTAGCCATAAAAATCACCCCTAAGTGTAAAATTGCACTGTCCACTTTACCTTAACCTGAAAAATCACCTCTAAATGTGAAATTCCCCTGTCTAGGTTTCCCCAAGCTCAAAAATTACCCCTAAGTTCCTCTAGGGAGAGTTGTGTCACCATTTACTCCGCTTCTGATCGGTGCCGCGAAAGCCGAATCAGATGTTGTGAAATTGGCGCGACTCTTAAGTCCAATTTAATGTTAAAACACTGGTTGTATAGTGAATAAATATAATAAAAATATAATAATGAAGGTGTAACAATTAAGAATTTTTGAAAGGCAAAATAATAATAATTTAGATTCAATCATTGAAAGTTATTACAAAGTAAAAAGTAATGCTTTAATGACATGAATTTTTTTAATATTATTTAATAAATTGGCCAAAACAGTATTTCCCAAAACAGAGTTGTCATCAGCCTCTCAATCAAGAAATCAATTTTAGTCTGCTTTCATTATTTAAAATTGCTCACATGTTACAGTCAAAATGTGCCTGCAATCATAAAAAAATGAAGCACATTTAAATAACTGCTTAAACTCAGGATCTTTTAAGATTCACCCATAAGTGTCAAATTCCCCTGCTTCAATCTCCCCACTCTCGAAAGTCAGTTCTAAGTATCTAATCTCCCTCTCCAGCTATCCCTAACCTCAAAAATCACCCGTAAGTTTCAAATTCCACTGTCCAGCTCTTTCCAGGCTCAAGAATTAGCCCTTAGTATCCAATCTCCCTCTTCAACTTTCCCTAACATCAAAAATCACTCCTGATTGTCAAATATCCCTATGTAGCTCTCCCTAGCCCTAAAAGTCTCGCCCAAGTGTCCAATTTAACTGTCCAGATCTCCCCAGACTCAAAAATCAGCCCTAAGTATCTAATCTCCCTCCCCAGCTGTCCCTAACCTCAAAAATCACCCGTAAGTTTCAAATCACGGGGGTGAAGGTACACACAATATTAAGCCGACACAATATTAAGGGAGTGTCCGGGGCCCCTGATTTATTTGACACAATCCTGGAATAGAAAGAGACAGATCTGCATCTCATATGCTTTTTTTCTCTCCAGAGCCCATTTCCGTTTCCCCACAGCGTTATCGGTCCATTTCTATAAGTCGATGATTCCAACGCACGCGATCGACTGGATGATACTTAACCAAAAATATAAACAATAAAAAGCTAACCGAAAAGTTATCGCTGGAAAGTTTTAGCTTTCGGAATTAAGCAAGAGGAAGCTTGAAGTTGGCCAAAACTAAAAGATGCTCGCTCGCTCCATCAAATCATGAAAATTCTATCTCGGGCGAGTAAAGCATGAAGGTGCCACGTCTCGCGAGTCTGCTAGTCTGCCGTAAAGTGGTACCTTCATGCTTTGCTCGCCCGAGATACAATTTTCATGATTTGATGGAGCGAACGAGCATCTTTTAGTTTTTGCCAACTTTTAGCTTCATCTTGCTCAATTCAGAGAGCTGAAACTTTCTAGCGCTAACTTCTCGGTTAGCTATTTATTCTTAATATTTTTTTTTAAGTACCATTAAGTCGTTTCGTGTGCGTTGGCATCCTACCGTTATGATGCCTGTATATATTATCTAGATAACATTATATGTTAAATGTTCAAGATTGAAATATTTTTAAGATATGAATCGATAATGGGCATTGTATTTTTTAATAATTGGATTAGATTGGACGCAAAATTAATCAATAAGTGATAACATCCCTATGAGGTCTGACGTTTTCAATCTTTCCTTAAAAAAAACGGACTAGAAATACATCTCCAACCAATCATAAACACGTTCTCTTAAAAAAAACAGTGACAATCAGTGAGGTTTCACTGATTCACTTAGTGGAATTCCGTCACTAGTTTATTCAGTGAGGTTCAATGGTTACTCAGTACCAGTAGTCATCTGGGCGTACGCTTTATCGGCCGTCAGCTGGTTAGGTATGACACTTATCATTCATAACTTTTCTACTAACCTTTGCAATTTTGTTTTAACCACGCTTTACTATCACAACAATAAATAAGCGTCGGGCTCTGCTTATTGCAGCCATGTCCGAGGGGCATTTTACTCGAAAATTCAGCGTCAAAACGCTAGAAATGAAAATGAATTACGTACCAAATCCGCCGAAACCGTTTACTGGAACGCAGAATTCGAAAATTTTATTCCGAATTCATAAATTACTGTGAGCGTTCGTTAGAGATATTAACAGTTTGAAGACAACGTTCGAATTTCTAAAAATCTTAGCTAGAACCTGCACGAATTTAGTATGAATTCAAGTGAATTCAGACGAATTCGGTGAAGCTACGACGTTGAACGTAAGGACCATACCAAAAAGAGTAGACACGCGCTTGCGCAGTCCGACACAAATAGACCCAATCTGATCAGCTGTTCCTCACATGGAGAGTGTAAATATTTATTTTTCCGCACTCGACATTTCAAGATTTATATTCAATACTTTTGTCAATTTGTCAAATATAAGAGTATTGACAAATAAGATGTGAAGTTCGAAGTGAAGTTTTAATTGCATGTGCGTCGTCATTCTTCACAACACTTTTGTTCTTTTTTTTTTACTTATTTATACGCAACAACGTTATATTATCGCTTTACGTCTCCATTTGTTGACTATTTGTCATAAATGAAATACGTCATTTATAATAAATTTCAATAATGACGGAATTTTTTATTTCTTTACAAGCGAATCGTAATTAATATCTATACAAGTTTTATTTAGCTTTTCAACGTTCAAAACGTTTTTTTTTTTGCTTTCGTTTCATTTTGCTGAAACTAAACGAAATAAAAAATCGATTAGAAAACGAATACAAGAGCTTGATAACATGGTTTCTAGATACATGGAATAATTGTTATGTTCGAGGTTATGTTTGTATTGATTAAAAAACTGCAAAGGTATTGTGTAAAAGTTTTGTGCCGATCTAAAAAGGTTGTAAGTTGCAATATTGAAAAAAATTAAGTTTTATTCAATACAATGTGATAGGTATTAATTGAAAGATTGAAATTTTAGTAGAAATCTCTGATTTTTTCTTAAACTAATTTTATTTTGCGTCTAAGCTTTATCCTTGCTGAAAAATACTTGAAAAGGATATTGTATACAAAATTATTTAAATATTTTTTTCCGATTTTTCAAACAATTCTTGCGGGGATTTTTTTAAAAGAAAGATATTCGTAGTCATAACCATTATATTTCTCATGTACAGGCGAAAAAGTATAGTAAAACAATATTTTTCTACATTCCAGGGATGAAAAATCTAAGTCTCGCAGAGTCTCGCAAAGTGAACAAAGTCTCCGAAAAGTATTTCGGATGGTGAAACGGAATACATTTTAGAGATTTTGGTGTTTTTGCGAGACTAAACAAGACTCAACGAGACTGATTTAGAGACTGTGAATACTTCCTTATTGACATGTTTACGTAAAGTTTAATTTTAAATAAATAAATAAAGTTAAATTTTGCACAGCTTTCCTTTAATTTTATTCAATCTTTTTTAAATATTTTCTTATATACTTTTCTGAGGTTCTTTTAATGTACAAGTACTATCTTTAACCTTTTAATTACCATTCAATTACCGCACAGTGATAATTACTTGTTTGATAATACTTTTTCTGCTATATACGAAGAATACGATAGTTTTGATCGCACACTAAAAGAAATTCAATAAGTTCACTTGACTAATGAGTCACGACTAAAATTTTATGATAAGGGTTATCAAAAAAAAGGTCGAGATAGTTTCCGTGACCAAGTTTTCGATTAATCGAAAAGAGTCACTTTTATACAAATTAATTTGCATTGTATTTGAAACTGAAACAATTTATTAGATGTAAGAACTACATTTGAAATATTCGAATAAATTTTTCCAATTATATGGTGTTTTTTTTTATACTTCCTACTTGAAACTATTTCATTATTTGAACATGTTGAGCTAGATCTTATAGTAATAATAAAACGAGGAACATTTTGTTAACAATTATTGATGCAAAATAATTGATAAATTTTCATTAATTCGCTATTCGGGTGAGTCTACCAGTGATAAAACTGTTAGGCTATGAAATAATTTCCAGTACTTGAGCACTCATATATACTGTTTTGTCTGTCAGCCGTGTACTAATGGAATCATTAAATCATTGGTAAATGTTTAAAATATTTATTCGTTTCCATGAGTTAAATCTGTGTAAGTTTCACGTTTAAAATCTTGAGCGAAAGGTAAAAATTCAATATCGTTTACGTGAAATCAGTAAGAAACGTGTCCACCGTTTCGGCAAGCAAGGTTTAATAAAGTCCATACGGTACTACTTGAATTCAGAGTAAAACGTTCCTCGGCCAGGTCTAAAATATTTCAAGCAAAAAGGCTAGTACACATTAAAGTTCGTTTTCAGCTGAGAAAAGTCAGAATATCGCTGGTTCACCAGTGATAATTGAAAATACTTATTCAAACTATGAAAATCTCTCTAGCTCAGTTGAAGAGAGCGGGTTTCCCGACAAGAATACTTTCGAGGTATTCATCGAAACTGGCGGTTATGCGTTTTTTTAAATTATGGATTATCAATGTAATGTTTTCCATATGATAATGCTATTGCTAGTTAAATACTTTTCGTCTTCGAGAATTGGGTAGGTAGTTTCGAAAGATGAACGTTTAGGTAGTAAATGAAATATAGAATTTAAAGCAGAAAGAAAGAAGAAATTAACCTTTTTTCGAATAACAGTAAACTAGCTAATTTAGGGAGCAGAATGAAGTAAAGACTACGTTCCTGAAAGCATAGTGTGTCGTGTATGAGTGACGGGTCCACCCCGAAGCGAAGCGGAGGTAGAAGACCTACCTTACTAGCCTATATGGATACTCTGGACTTTTGTACTGTTTTGTTACGGGGCTAAGGGGGCCAATTCGACGATCGTAAAAGCGCGGGCCCGAGGCAGTTTACAAATATACATGTGCATATTACATATAAATACATATACATGGGCCCAACCTCATAAACTTCCTCGAGACCCTGCCCACTGGCCGATTTAGTGTGAAATAAACGTTTTGTTTACGAGCCTCGGAACTGCAAAGTTTCCCGTTCAAGAGCCGCGTCCTGGAAGTCGATGATTCTTTTCTGGAAAGGTCTCATTTTATCCATGAAAATGGACCCGAGTACGAGTATCGTAAATTTCTAGGGTGACGTTCGTTTAAATCTTACAATATATATGTATTATGTATTATGTATTATGTATTATGTATGTATTTTCGTGAGTCACTATATTCAAGTATTTAAAATTTTATGTCGCCAATTTTCATGGCTTTGAGATTTAGGGGTTTTTAGTGTAAAGATCGGGACTTACGTTTTTAAGATATTGCCAATTTTTTTCCGAATTGAACTAAAGAATGTAAAAAAAAATATAATTATAAAATGTATTCATTTAAGATCAAAATTAAATCTACTTTCTCATGAACAAATATAACAGAAAAAAAAGAGAAAGCAAAAGGAAAGAGGTAACCACAACCAACTTACTATTTCTTCGTCTTTTTTATTGTTCAATATGTGTATAAAATCTACATACCTTCATTTTTAAACATATTATTGTCAAAATCTGAGCAGAAAAAAAATTCTGAAAATATGGGACAAAGTACATGTTGCAGATTTTGTCCTATACTGACAAAGAGTTTTGATATTGTCAGTCGATGAGTAATTATTTCCTGGCGAGTGAACGGTGAAAGAGTATACTATCATCTTACGACTATTTCAGAATAATCAAGTTCGAATGGTTGTTAGTCCCTAAAAAAAAATTACACAAAATTAAAAAAAAATTTAATTCTTTTATATTCTCTGTTCACAATGGTACACTTTAGTGACAGAAATAAGATTTTTTTTAAGTTATTAGCAAAAGAGAAGTAAGGTCTCATCTCTGGAACTAAAGAACGTACGGAGATAATTATTGAAGCAAATTGCATATTTTTGGCAAAAATTTGATCTTAAATGTTGGAAAAATTATTTCATCGCAACATGTGCTTTTTCCATATTTTTATCATTTTTTTCTGCTGAGATTTTCATTATAATCTGTAGAATAATCGAGGTATCCAAATTTTTTTGATAGATCGTACGGACCAACACGTTTTGAAGTAAATTTACACTTCCTCATCAGAAATAAGTTACACTTGAAACTTTTTTTATAAAATTTTAAATAACGCCCCCCCCCCCTTATTAAGTATCCTCAAGTTTTGACTGCTCCACATACCGCAAAGGGCTATTCATAAAATACGCGACATATTTTTCAGGGACTTTTGACCCCCCCCCTGCGTGTTGCATTTCTCTTTGTTCTTAAAATGGAGAATAATACTCAGGTATTATTCTCGAAAAGAAATGTATTAGTCAATCCTTTAACCGAGAAAAGATTTTGTCATTAAAAAAAAAACATTTTTAAAAAAAGATATATTTTCAAAATAATGTTGAATCCTTAACCAAAACAGACTCATTTGCAACCAAGCATTTATGTTTTTAACCAAAAAGATGAAATTTCTGCCAAAAGAGATGGACTTTTATATTCATCCAAAAAGTTAAATTTTTAAGCTATAAACAGTAAACTTTCACAAAACAGTTGAATTTTCAACGAAAAAGTTCATTTTCAACCAAAAAATTAATTTTGTACTGAAAAAGACGAATTATTAAAAAACATAGTGGAACTTTCAAACCAAAAATACGGATTTTCTCCAAAACATCTAAATTTTCAAACGAATGATCGAATACAAATTTTTAAAAATAATTTAATGTTTTAGGAGACAGTTTTAATCATAACAAAAGAGGTGAATTTTAAATGCAAAAGGACGATTTTTTTGTCCAAATTGACCAATGTTCAAGAAAACAGCTGAATTGTAAACCAAAAAGGACGAGTTTTTAATAAAATTCTTGAATTTTCAAGAAAAAAGTAGAGTTATCTACCAAATAACTATTTGAATTGTGTACCTACAAAAATGAAATTTGAACCAAATTGTCGAATTTTGAAACAAACAAGATTAAATTACAAATAAAAATAGTTACATTGTCAACGAAATAATGAAACTTTTCAGAGCCAGTTTAATTTTTAACAAAAAATTGTTATCTTAAATCCAACAGGACGAATTTTCTATCCAAATAGACGAATGTTCAAGAAAATAGTTGAATATTTAACAAAATATTGAAATTTTCTAGCTAAAAAACTAATTTTCAACAAAGTAGTTAACCTTTCAGTCAAAGGGTTGAATTTCCAACTAAAATGATGAATCTGGAACTAAAAAAAGAAATTTTTAACAAATTAGGTAAACTTTTAACCAAAAAAAACTATTTTTTTACCCAAAAGATGAATTTTCTACAAAACATTTGAGTTTACAACACGCAAACATAAATTTTTCACAAAAATTTCAAATTTTTAAATAAATAATTAACTTTTGAAATAAAGTGATGAATTTTCAATTAAAATGATGAATCTTGAACCAAAAAAATAATAATGTTTAACAAAGTAAATCAACTTTCTACCCAGAATTTAAATTTACTAATTAAAAAACAAAGTTTTACAAAAAATAAAAGATATTTTAGTTACGAAAAAAATTTTTATATAAATTGTTGAACTTTCAAGTCAAGAGATGACTTTTTTGTAAAACAGTTGAATTTTTACCCCAAAAAATTAATTTTTACCAAAGTGTTTCAACTTTTAGCCAAGCAGTTTAATTTTTAATGTAAAAAATTATATTCTCAGCAAAAAATGAAATGCACTGCCACCGCGTTTATATCCGCGTTTATATCCGAAACCATCAGTTTTCCGCGCTTTTCAGCGCTGCTCGCTGATTGGCTTGTTTGCCACGCGATAACTGCGAGGTGGTGGATGCCAAGCGGATACAAATTAGAGCTATATTTTTAGTTTAAAAAATTAATTTTTTAACAAAAAATCAGTTTTTAACAAAGTAGTTACATTTTAACCAACGAGATGAATTTTCAACAATCCTGATGAATCTTCAACTGGAATAGTTAAATTTTCAATTTAAAAAATGATTTTTTATATTTGCGTTAAAACTTTGCCCAAAAATTTGATTTGTTTTTACTAAAAAATATGAATTTTAAATGAATAATGTGATATTACATATTAAAAAAAAAAACTAAAAAATACAAAAAAAAATAAAAGGCAAATAAATAAATAATAACAACATTATAACAACATAGCCTTGAATTTTATTTTCAAAATTCTCTAACTTTACTCTGAACAATTTTTCTTTTTCCCGGGCCATTAATATCTTATTATGAATTAGTAGAAAACTACTAATTGTTAGTTGTTTTATATTAATTTAAATAGCGCCAATTCTTTCACTGCTTATTAGTGAAAATCTATGAATTGAATGTGTAAAAATAACAGACTAAATTATTATGTAACTATATCTACTCAATTAATTGGTAAGTGGATTGCTAGTTACTATTTTAATTAATAGTTTTAAATAAATGTGAAAAATGATTTTGCAACAAAGAGAATGTCACTGAAATCAAATAGGAAATTATTAAATACACCAGAGCCGCGTTTTAGTAACCCCGGTTTAGAAATTCCTAGAACTGCTGGCATGCGCAGTTTCTCAGCTCAAGAGGCGAGAGATGGTTGCGACTCTTGCCTCAAAATCACCAGCAGCGTAGTGTAAAGGCCCAGTGCGCGGTTACTCATATGCGAATATTGCGCAATATTATGCATTCCAATAGGAAAAATTTATTTAATAAATGTGAAAATTGTACAAACAATGCATGAAAGTATACTTAACCATACTAACCAGCTACCTGAAGTTCTAGGGTTTTAATATTTTTATCATTTTCAATTTGTTCGCAGTTTTATTAAAAATATTCACTTATTCTTCAGTTTTAAACTAAAACTTACTTATTTTAGAGAAACTAAAAGGACATAAAAATAGGAATTTCAGTGACCAAAATCATTTAATGAGCAACAAATTTGGGCCAGAAACCACGTATTCACAATCGAAAAATCACAAGAGTCACATCATTTCACTGCCACTTTTTAGAGGCATTTTATTGACTCCAAAATTCTCTAAAATTCCATCGCGTATTTTTGTGAGAAAAATTTTCATTTTTAAATTATTTTAAATATGAGTTACCTAAAAACTAATAACGTTATTCGAAAACGAAAATGCATCTTAAAATTTTAGCTACAGATTCTAGTTCTAGGTTTAAGTGCCAGATGGCGTATCGGAGTGAAACCATACCCAATTGGGAATCGTGGTCGACCATTTCGCCATCTGGTGCCGAAAACCAGGACTAGAAAGAGTAGGTAGAATTTTTTATTTTTGCATACAAGATAGAATTTCCATCTTACATAAAGTGTAAAAACATACATTTTTTTCTTTTAAAAAACAATCATTTGACTATCTTATGTTAGTTTCAATAAATTTTAAGCTTACTAAAACTTTAATTAATGTACGTAGAGAAAAATTTCATCTAGGTCATGCAAAGAATATGAATCATAGATATAGTAAATAGTCCATGTATAAATAGTAAATAGTAAAAAATATTTTTATATTTTCAGACAAACCTTTATGTCGACAAATGTGTTTATCATTCTATAAGATATGAATTCTGCCTGAAATACTTTGTTGTCGATACAACCTTATTTTTAGTATAGAATTATTACTTTAAGCACCACACGACAATCGCAACATCTTTTTGATGTCAGAATTGATATGCATTTTAAAAATTGTACCTACTTTGCCTAGTTCTGATTTTTGGCACCAGATGACACATCGCAGTTTAACCATTCCCAATACAGAATATGACTTTTTTAAAGAAAGTTTCCACCGTGTCATTGAGTTCATGAGCACGAGGGTTTTAGGGGGACATGGAAGAAGTGGCGGCATTGGCATGCGAAAAAAGGACTTAACCGCGACATTGGCGACGTTATAGACCCTGAAGCTGGTAACAAGTCGCCGAAAGTAGAAATGGACTTTCTGGTCTTGTTTTTCCAAGGGCTTTCAGCCTTCCATGCTTCGCGAACGTTCGCAAATAGTCTTTGCAAACTGACTCATGTATTTATGTATGCCTGTATATGTGTGTGTGTATGTATGCATGTACATGTTGAGTCGCACATATAATCTACGTACAGAGAGTATAATAGCAGTAGCATAATGTTCGGCTTGTGCCAGACTGCCTGTACGAACGACCATTCGTAAATGTGCATACAACACATACACTGGAATTGTTGATGTGTGTGCGACTCCATACGAGTCTGAAAATCTAGTGGGTTCCAGTTCTTTGAAACATGACTGGATTCTCGACAGGGGGTTGTAATAAACTTGTTCGTGGTAATACGTCCTAAGAACGACAGCCACTCGACGGGATGGCGAATGGCGAGCGTTTTCTGTTTGTTAAAGCAAATTGTCGCACGGCTTGAAAACATATTTTATACACTACCCACTGATCGATCCCATCTTTGGTGCAAGACGGATCTTATTCCACACAAAGATTGTTTCTTCTTCTTCTTCTTAACTCTGAACCTTCAACATCGATGGTTTTTTGTCGATGGAACTATGGTTTTTGATCTATCAGTCTAAACTCTAATGTTTATAGTATTCAGCTGAGAAAAAATTTTACTCTTACTCCGCTGAGATTTGAACCCAGGTCTGCAGATTACTCAGCGAATCCCAGTGGAGCTAGAGAACAATTTTGTACGGCTAAAGACTATGACCATTTTTTTTTAGACTAGTAGATCAACGTTAGTCGACCACGAGGGGCTACTCGGTGATAATTCTTAAAATTATTAATGCGGCATTCTCAATCGAATTCTTAAAGAGAGTTCCAAGGTTTCTTTGAGATTGTCTGGAGAGCCGATATTTCCAAATCTTCCCGTGATCGAGACTCACCAGAAGAAATCAGACTCGGCTAAGCTCGCCAGCGTTCGGATGGAGTCGGCTGCTCATTCGTCTCACTGAGGTAATGTGTGTATCAGGAAAGTGTGAATATGTGAATGCTTTCTGGTGTGAACGCTTCACACTTGGCGAATGATTTCCAAGATTTCTAAGAGTTCCAGCGTGGCAATTAGAGATTTTTTATTGACTAGCCCCTCGGTTGACAACATAACATCAAAACTCAATTTCTCAATGATCTTCAATATATTAATTTTTACAAGACGTCTAACGATGTCATTTTTCGCTTGCAGGAGGATGTGAAACAAATAATTAGTTTCATTACCCTCCGAAGCTTGGTGGATTACAGCACCAGACCTGGGTTCGAATCCCAGCGAAGCTAGAGAATATTTTTTTTCGCAGCTTAAAACTATAACAATTTTAACTATTTCACGACGCTCGTCAACAACATAATATGAAAACTCACTTTCACTTTGATTTTTTTCATTCCTGTCCTAACTTTTGCTTCGTAGTTGTGACGGTATCCATATTTTGAAACTGATATCTATTTTGACAACATTCACTTTGAAAGTCGGACTTAATATGCGACTAAACTACTCAGCAAAGTACCTCATGGCAACAAATCCAAATTCCAAATCTCGAGCTATTTTTGACCCCCACCCCCCTTCCCCCGGAACGTAACGTAGCTCAAAATTTTCTGAAAGCGATAGAAAAAGAATGATTTTTCACGAAAGTGGCATTATCAACCACATATTGAACTTGAAGTAACCAAAAAATATAACCTTATCAAAATAGTTGAATTTTTCAATCCACAAAAATGCATTT
The DNA here is from genome assembly GCA_010014905.2 of Druon quercuslanigerum. Classification (NCBI taxonomy): domain Eukaryota; kingdom Metazoa; phylum Arthropoda; class Insecta; order Hymenoptera; family Cynipidae; genus Druon; species Druon quercuslanigerum. Next base: position 12,106 of record JAAAKG020187137.1, on the reverse strand, counting down.
TCAGCGAAATGGTAATTTTTAAACAATCAAGATTAAAATTCAACCAAAAACTGTTAAACCTTGCTTGAAAAAAGAATTTTGTAAAAGACTATTGAATTTTCAAAAAGAAATTTTATTTTAAACCAAGAAATATGAATTTTCGAACTAACAAGACGAATTTTCAACAATATACACGAATTTTCATACCGAAAGTTGAATTACAACTTATAAAGTTAAAACTTCTAACAAAAATGGAATAGTTAAATTTTCAGACAAGAAAGTTGATTTTGAACAAAAAAGAAGAGAATTTTCAACAGAAAAAAGATAATTTTTCAAAAGTAGAGGTGAATTTAAAAAAAAAAATTAATTTCAAACGAAGTAGTTTAAATTTCAACCAAAAAAGGTGAGTTTTTAAATAAATAGTTAAATTTTCAACCCAAAAGGATAAATTTTTTACCAAAAAATATAAATTTGCAACTAAAAATTTTACATAGTCTAGCAAAAGTTCAGAAAGTATTGTAAAATATTCTACACAAAGTTTTACTATATTTTGCAGTGTTTAAGAACACTGTAAAAGATTCTATTCCAAAAAAGTATAAAATATTTCCAAAAATGTTTAATCATCCAAAAGTTTTCCGAGAATTTTAGAAATAAAGGATGGCCATTCAAACTCAAACCATTCTAGATAATTCCAAAATGTTCTACAACATTCCAGATTCATCGAGGGCATTAAAAAAGACTTTTTCTAAAGCAATCTAATGCTTTTTAGAAAATTATAATAATAAAAATAAAAAGGAGAAGAAAGAGGATTTGGTTCGTCCCTTTCTCATTTTTTATTTTTGGTCCATGAAAAGAATTTTTTTTATTAGGAAAATTGTTATCTTTTCCAAATTAAAATAGGAACATTTTTTGGTGGTTTTCCTAATTTGGCCGTTGGATACTTTAAATATTCTTCAAATTTTCTCTATGGGTCATATTGAATGTAACTTTTCCTGTGAGTATTATCAATATAGGGAATTTGAAGAATAATTAAAATATTTGTTTTATATCATATAAAATATTTAAAAAATAAATTTACAAAAAAACAAGTGATTATCTAAAAAATTATTTTCTCTAATGTTTATCTATTATTTTATTATGACTAAATAACCAAAGGAAAGTTAGAAATTTCGCGAAAAAACTAAATTTTCTAGGATTTATTCAGATGAAGATACTTATAAACAATCATAAGTTATTGAAACAATTATTTTTTTGAATTTCATTAGGCCTTACCTCGCTGGAGGAGCAATTATTTTTAAAAGCTTGAATTAATTATTAACTCATTCTAATTGAAAAGTAGACAAAAAGTGCAAAATGTTAGAAAACCTCGCATCTTTCTAAGACGATGCAAAGATTATATTATTATAAATAATAATTAACGGTCTAAACGAATATTTCTATTAAATTAAATTTATATACGTTTTTTATTTGTTTTATATTTTTTATGTTTTTATTTATATATGTTGAAAAATTCGGGGGAAAACGTGACTTTCTAACTCTATTCTAATAGAAAATTGCTGCAAACAATACAAAATCATAATTAGCACCAAAAACTCGCATAACCAAATTTGTCACTTATGGGATTTCTTGGGACCCATATAAGACAAACTTATGGGGTTATTTCAAAAGTAATTATTTATTTGTATTCTATAGCTAATCGTGATGAGAAATGATGATATTGGCGATTATAAGTAAAATGTACAAACACGTATTTTTTCTGACGAGAAATACGTCGGGTTAAACTTTTCGAAAAATCCTTGAAGTCAGATTATGTTTATTTGATATTGCTTTATTTTCCCTGAAAAGTGCTTTTCAAAAAAATCCCGAGTTCAAAATTTTGATTCAAAATTTGAAGCATTTATTTATTTTTAAAATCATGCGAGTTGCTGCATTAAAAGTTTTTTTTTTCAAATATACAGAAACCTCTGTAGATAATATAGTTTTCATTCTAGAATATGATTTGATAATTATTTTTTACTCTGCTTTTTAGCAAAATGAAGCGAAAAGAAACCAGAAATTTAAAAAAATAAGAATAAAAATTATTTTTTGAAAGACGCGCCCCCGGAGAAAATTGTGCCAAAAAACTCCAGTAATTATTATTCCTTAATAACATTTTACATCAAAAGAATATATAACCTTTGGTAGATTCTACAGTTATCATTTTACAAAAATAATTGTTTTGACTCTATATTTCATTTTGAACAATCCCTGTACAAAAAAGTTTTTTATTTAAATTTTTCTTTTTATAATCAAAATTTAAAATTGTCAAAAAAGCGCTTCCACAATTTTTTTTAGAGTAAAATATGCATATCAGTATCATGTAAGAATAATATTCAGGAGAAAAAAAATGTAATTCCTTTTTAAGGTTTAAGTTGGTTGAGGCTCACCATGTTATGGGGCTTGCGAAACCTCTAAATTTCATATTTTCAACGCAAGTAATTTTTGTGTGGATTCGATCAAATTGAAAAAAATTCCAATGCATTTTTAGACCACCGTAACATAAAACATGCATTCGTGCTAATAATATTAGTACTAAGACACATACAGCATTATTTAGAGGAAACCGGTTGTTTGGATTAAAGCGCTATTTAGGAGATTTCCTATGCAGGGAGTAGCGGATGTAAACCTACATTCTGAAACTAATTGTAAATTTAAAACTGTGGAGGGAACGATAAGCTCGTGCTGAATTTGCCTCTTGGCAGGCATATGTGGGAATATAAACACACAAAAGTTGTGTAGTGTTTAACACATGCATGGGTGTAAGCGAATATACGGTCGGAATAAAATCTCAGGTTGCTCCTGCGACACCCGAGTAGCTAAAGGAGGTCCAACCCGACGAGTTACGGTGTTCTGCTATGGTAAACATGGAACATAAGTAATGCTTGCAAGGTGTCGAACCTGTACCCGAGGGTCAGTATCAAACTGACACCCGTAGGTCTTCCCATCACAAATGCCTTTAGACACTGCCCTCAAAAAGTAGGGTCACCTTATAGCCTACTCTCGAAAACCGAATTAGAAACAATTTTACTAATTCAATCAGTACACTGAGAACAAAGAAAATAATGCCCCAGCAACAAAATAATTTTGTTGATCAGATTTGGTTATTCTTGACAACATTTGGTTGATACTGCCAAAAAAGTAGTTGTAGTTACAAAATAATTAATTTGGTTCAAACAAAAAAGTTTTGGAAGCCCTTTTTTTGAATGTATTAAAGAACTTTGTTGAGTGTGCCAAACACGCAGCCACGCAAGCACTATCTTTCGACTCATGAAAATATAGTTGAAAAAAGAGTTGTGTTTGTTTCGAACAAACGTTAGTATGGCTGACACTGTGACCCAACAGATTTTATATGAATGGTACCTAGGATGATTCATTACATGTATTTCAAGGTAAATGATTTGTACATCTTATTATTCATTGTATTCATTCTCTTAAATCCTAAAAACGTAATTGAAAGAAATTAAGAAAGTATTTAAAGTATCTCAAGGTTTTTAAGAGAAATCTCTCAATTAACCACTCTTTCATCTAATCACCGACGAATATTTTTTCCCTCTAGTTTTTTTCTCATACAGAAAATATTTTATATTTTATTTACAAATTGCGTTCTTCCGTAAAAAAATAATTTTTTCTTGAAAAAATTGTATTGCTTAAACAAAACTATTTTGATAAGTGTAACGTTGTGTTAACAATTTGGTAAATTTAACCAAATAAATTGATTAAATACATTTCAAAAAATTTGTTGTGCCTGCCAAAGTTTTTGGTTAGTCTACTAAAACGCTTCAACAAAATTATTTAGTTAGATTAAGAAAACGATTTTGTTGATTATTTAGCAACTATAAAAATTGGTTGCGATAACCAAACGTTTTTACGGTCAACCACAATGTTTTGCAATGTGGCATTGTGTCTGACTGTTAAATTAGTAATTTTATTACTTTCTACTAAATGAAATGGTAAGATTTATACAACTACATAAATTAATTATTAAGGATAACCCACTAATCTGCTTAGTAGTACAACGCTGAGAAAAATGTTTGGGTGAACGAACAAAAGTTTAGTTATTTCAAACAAATATAGAAGCAACAAAATCGTTTTGTAGATTAAGAAAACATAGATGGTTATAATAACCAAATATTTCGAAGCTCTACACAATGATTTTATAAAATTCCCAAAGTATTGTACATTTTAAAAAGTATTTTTGCTAAACCAACTAAATATTTGTAATTACAACAAAATTATGTTTTTTTCGAGCGAACTAAACTTTGTTAGACTTAACAAAATAGTTTTTTTAGCAATAAAAATTTTTTCAAGCAACAATTATTTTAAAACGGGAAAAGTGTATTTTGTAAATAATATATAAAATATTTTCTGTATGAGATAAAACTGGAAGGACAAAATGTATTGATTTAATCAAATGTGTCTGATTTGTACAAAACTCGTTTCATTAATCACTATTAATTTTCAGAATACTCGGTGGTTAGATTAAAGAGTGATTAAGAGATTTCTCTTAAATACTTTAAGATACTTCAAATACTTTCTGAATACTTTTAAGTTTGGTTTTAGGATTGGAGGGATTAAATACATCCAATAATAAAGTGTACAAATATTTTACCTTGAAATACATCTATTAGAGATCCTAATGGTTTTTCAAAACAACACAACTCTTTTTTGCAACTTTATTTTCTTTGATAGAAATACACATAATATTATTTTCAAATTCACCATATTGAAAAAGTGGTCGTCTGCTTGTCATGAGTCAAAAGAGAGCGCATACGCGGCTGCGTGTTTGGTACGTTCAACAATATTCTTTGGCACACTCAACACAAAGTGCTTAGCAAAATATTTTGTTTGAGCTAAATAAATTATTTTGTATCTTTAAGTACTTTTTTGGTAGTCGCAATCAAATTTTCGTAAGAACAACAAAAACTGCCTAATAAAATTATTTTGTTGATGGGACATCATTTTTTTCTCAGTGTAACTTACTTACTACTGGCACTTTTTTTATTAACTATTTGTCGCCATATTTTTCTGTCCTGACATACTGCTCTAGCTTCTTTCGCGTCTATGAATTTCTTCACGCAGGCTCTCGTGTTTCTGTCGTTTCTTGTGTCTCTTTTAACAAGGGTCTCATTCACACATTCTAACCATTCTTTCCGTGGTCTGTCTCTGGGCACGCTACCATTTACTTTGCCTTGATACACTTCTTTCGTTAGTCGTTAGTACAGTTGGTACAAATATAGAATTATTTATTGCTTGCCTTGATACACTTCTTTCGTTAGTCGTTAGTACAGTTGGTACAAATATAGAATTATTTATTGCTATTTTAGCCTATTTTGATATATTTTTACTTCTGATAAGGGGCCCTGCTCTATCAATAAACTTCTTACCTTCGTGCATGCGTCTATCTAACTCCTCATCTATCTTCCTGTCCTTAGTAAATAAGCTATCAAGGTATATGAATTTATCAACTTGTTGAATTCTCTCATCATTTAATACAATGTTGCTGTTCATGCTTGCATTCATTTTGTTCAACATTCCTTGCAAGTCTTCGATTGACTCTGCCATAACAACCTTATCATCTGCAAATGCTAACCCACGTACCCTTACTGCTTCGGGATCTACACCTTCTTCGTCGAAAAGAGCTATTCATGAACACTTCTCCATAAATAATATAAATAGCCATGAAGGCATAACGCATCCTTGTTTAATGCCTTGCATCATATGCAAGCAGTCACTTACTTTCCCATTTACCATTAAACTCGCTTTGCCACTCGTATATATTGTTTTTATAGTTTGTAGGATCCATCCTTTTACTCCAAACTCTATCAGGACTTCCCTAAGTTTACTTCTACTCATATCTACCTTGTCAAAAGCTTTTTCTAGGTCAACCAATGTACAGAAAACTTTTTTTTCAACTCTCAAACTTTTTTCTGTGATTTTCCTTAAATTAAGTCTTTAATTCGTGCATGACCTTTCTGGCATAAACCCACTTTGGACTTCCCAAATCTTTTCTTCTGTTATTTTCATTACCTCACGAATAAGTATGTTTTAATATATATTCTACTTACGGTACTAAATAAGCTGACTACTCTGTAATTATTGCAGTCGCTTTTTATATACCTTTCTTTTGTATATTTATACGATAATCGCTTTTTTCCAATCATCTGAGACTTGTCCTATTTCAATATATAAATTCATCAATTCGCACAGTCTATGGGGTATGCACTCGCCACCGTGTTTAGGCATTTCAGCGTTAATACTGTCTACCCTGGCAGCCTTACCGTTTTTCAACTTCTTATTTATATCCCTAACCTCAGTGACACAGACTTTCTCGATTAGGTTTTCTAACGCATCGTGTTCTACATCGCAGTTATGGTGTCCTATAGCTTTATCTTCAGATAGTCCCCTAAAATAGTATCTGAAAGCGTCTAGTATCCCGTCTGCATCATATAGGATTTCCCCACTACTATTTCTCATGCTGACAAATTCTGTACTTGTATTTCCCTTCATTTTTTTATAAAGCATTTTCTTGCTTCCTTCAAAGTCGTTTTTTTTCTTCTCCTCTTCTGCTCTAATTTTATCTTTACGCTCCTTAACTAATCGTTTGACTATCCTCTTTTTATGTCTGTAATCATTTATACGTCTATTTCTTTCCTCATCGCTAAGACAACTCATGTTCAAAGTTCTCTTGTTTTTCATTCTTTGCTTTTTGGACAGCCTTAATTTCATCCTTCACCATGCATTACCAGACATTCTTCCTACAACCGCAGTACCACACACTTCGATCGCACATCTAACAATGATATCCGGGAAGTTAGTCCATGCGCCCTCTATATCTTTATTTCTTATAAGCGCCTCCCAAGTTGCTCTATCTATGCTTTCGATTATCTTATTTTAGAAATCTGTTCGCACATCCGGTTTCTGCAGGTTCTCAATTTTGATTCGCGTTTGTTTTGTTTTCTTATTTCTCTTTTTTCTCCATCCCCGACCTAAGTTAATTCTGGATGTCAGAAGGTATTGATCAGTATTGCTTTCAGAATCTCTCATGACCTTTGTATCTTTGACTAGCTCTCTTTGTCTTTTATCCGCAACAACAAAGTCATTCATACTGTGGCTATTTCCTTTAGACTATGTGTATATGTGGATCATTTTATGCCTATACCAAGTATTTATATTAAACAGACCCCTTTCTAAGCATAAGCCAACTAATTTATCCCCAAAATTACCTAATGCTCTTTCTGTATACTGATTTTGAATGCCCACCCATCCATTCATATCTCCTAGCAGAATTATTTTTTCACCCTGATCGCAAGTACTTATTGTGGCATTTAAAGTGTCCCAGAAGGCGTCTTTTGCTTCTTTGGGATAACTATCAACTGGAGCGTAGAATGCTATGATAAATAATCTTCTAATTCATACTTTCGTTCTAGCCCACAGCAGTCTGGGAGAACGAAAAATCATGATCTCCGAGATGCTGCTTCGCTCATTCATTCAAAATCAGACCTATTCCTTGCCTACCATGTAATTCACTATCTACTCCCGATCACATTTCAAATCCGCCTTTCAATAACCCGTTTTCTATATGTTCCTACTTTCGCATCCCTTTTTCTTTGTTTCAGAAACACATAAAATATCTAGTTTCCTTACGTGCATAGCTTCTCTTAATTCTTTTACCTTGAGATCATTCACCCCCTAGCATTCCAAACACCCAGTCTCCATTCATCGTCTGAAACTTGAGCTTTACGTTTACTGTGTGCATGCCTTTTGTCAATTAAAGTTTCAGACCTTTCCGAGATTATTTTATTGTTTATATTATCAATTGTTTATATAATAGTCCAACTGCCACGTTTATGCAATAAGTTTATTTTGTGAGTTGAAATCATGTCCATGGTAAGTAATAATTCGTCATATGGTAGAGTATAGTTATAACGTCCGTCCCAACAAACTTTAGTTAATAAGGGAGATTTAGGAGGGGGGAGGACTGGAACCGAGAGAGTCGTCTTGGGTTTGTGTTTTTATTCTAAGAAGGTCACCAACTTTGAAATTTTATGAAATTTAAAAAAAATGTTATGAAATTTGCAGTTAAAATATTCTTGATAATAATCGTAATAAAATACATAATGGAAAGAGAATATCCCCCGCCACCAATTAGGAGCAAAAAAGTTAAATTTTCAATGATATTTTGAATATTTTAAATGTCACTTATAGTTACATTTTTTATATTTTCTGATGGCTTTTGAGTTTCAACTGAGAAAGTTTATTGCTTTCTCAATTTATATTCTAATTTTTTTTGTTATATTAAGAATGATTGTATATGAGCTATAAAATATTCAGATTTCATACTGTATTTAAAAGAAACACAGCAGTGCCTTTTGATTTGAAATTCAGTGTCCCGTTGATTTCAGGGCAACTTTAAGGACTAAGATAAGTATAAATTGAAACTTGTATTATAGTATATTATTCTGTTGATTAGACAAATTTTAAAGAAGTCAAAAAACAGCTTTATAAAAAATTGAAACATTATCATCAATACAATTCTATAAAATCGTTTACGTCAAATAAAATGAAAGATTTAATTACAATTTTAATCATAATTTTAATCATAATTTTAATCATTTGTAGAAAATAAACAAAATTAATTGATGATTGTTCATTGTGATTATTGATTGTTACTTGTCTAGGATACGAGATAGAAAAATCAAACCTTAAATTCTTATTTCTATGAAAAATGTATGGATAAATTTGGAAATTTTTTACGAACAGTTCGAATTTCCCACGAACAGTTCCTGAACATTTTAGACTTAAATATAAAAAGGGGAAATTTTATTTGTGCGATGTAATTTAAATTTATTTATAAATACACGCAACTCTGAGGATCTGAACCCTCAAACTGCTGACTCAACAGTTTCTAAACATAAACGATGAGTGCGTAAACACGCGCAGCCATCAAGGCTGAACAATGTAAGTATAATAAAACTTCTGTCCATTTATCGGACGAACTCAAACCATGCATACATGTGCACGTACGCACCGAGCGTCCAGGTGAGAGTTTGTGCGGGCCACGTTAACCCTTTAACGTCACTTTGAACCTAAAAATGTTAAGACGAACCTACGTACTAGTTCCCAGATCTATCGGGCAAACTCGTGAGTTCTCTGTCAAACTTCTCCCAATAACTCATAATATTTTTGTAAATATTTACGGGAAAAAATGATGAGCGGTTTTAGACTTGTCATATCGAGTTCATCAATTCTTTCTCAAAATTCGTAGGTTATTTCCGAAAATACATCAATTTCCAATGAGTTTTTCTCATATCCGAGACCTAGGTACTAGTTGGTGACTTTTTTATGCATACATTTTTTCCGTGTAAGGTTAAGCGCGCCTAGGGCGCATGTCTGTAGGATATCACGTTTCAAGCTTATATTGTATTGACCTTGCGCTACGCGCTCGCTCTGCATACTTCCCCTCACATGTGCATAGACCATTTAAAGTTAAAGGTCAAACCATCGACAACTCTTATTTGGTGATTGTGAATTCTCTTTTGTTAAAGCTCTTTTAGATTTAATGAACACATTCTCATCGCGTATCTCGTGCTTCACACTCGATCAAAATGTGTCCAAAATTCGAACTTTTCTATGTTATGTTGAACTCTATTATATCAAATGAATATTATATTAATTTATTTACCTTTTGTCCGAGACTGCTCATTCAGATATTGCAAAATAAAGTACAAATTTTACTTTTCATTTTTAATATAATATTTGTTCCTTATGTGACATTAATCCTTAGTCGCAACTGTCCTGAAAGATGTATTATTTCAATAAGTCTAAATTATTTAATTAAAAAAGTGAAATTATATTGAAGCACACGCATTTTCATTGTCTGGGTTTTAAATTTTAAAAAAATTCCACTTACTATTAATAAAAAAATCACAAGTAAATTTGTAGAGCTAATTTAGGCAAATAATTTCATTATTAAACATTTTACTGTACCTTGTGCGGTTTTTCCTAACATTTACTTTTTTTATTTTTAAGATTAATTATCATTTTAGTGTAACTTGACTCGCTTTTTCACAAGTTGATATTCTTTGTTCAGGTTGTTTTTCTCGATTGAAACAAAAAACGAGTCATCCCATCAAAAAATTATTCATAACCAATTTGTAGCTCTTTTTAGGTAAATAAGTTTTGTCGATAAATTTTTTTTGTATCTTGTGTCGAGTTTCTAACAAGTTAGTTTTCTTTTTCCTATATTTATTTTTTGCATTTAAAACACAAACTACTTTTCCAATCCAAAAATTTTCCACAACACATTTTTAGACAATTTCCTGATTGAATAATTATTTCGTATTCATTTTCTTCGTATCTTGCATAGTTTGACCGCAAAATGGAATTGATTATTTTTCATAAAAAATTTTCACGCATTAAACGAGAAATATGCGTTTTATGAAAAAAATATTGCCTCGTAACAGACTACAACGATAACGACAGAGAAACACCGAATCAACACCACTATTTTTAATTAGTGAGTCGAGATTTTATGAAATCCGCAAAACTGAATTTTCGCATGAAATCAATAATATCTTCTTGAGATAAGAATGTAAAAACAATTGCGCAAAAATGGATTGATTAAATGGAAAATATATATTGGATTTTTCGTGAGTAAAATATTACACTTCTTTCTAGCGCGAAAAGCGAAAGCGACCGTGCTAAGCATGAAAATTCATCGTTCTCAATCCTAAAATCCAGTTTCTTTAAAATATTAAAATAGTCCTTACAGAAACGTACGATGGACTTTTAAAGAATTTTGGAGCCAATAAAATGTGTTTTGAAAAATAGCGCAAACGTATGTACGCTGCTGCTGCTATGACGCCGTGACTCTCGCCCCGCTTGTAGTTTTTCTTTAGTGAATAAGTGCATTCTAAGTTCAGTTTATTGTAAGTTAAATGATTGTGGTAAATGAGTTTTATGTGTCATTTTAATTTCTTTAAACTGGGTAAGTTTGAGTTTGGTATTGAAGAACGAGTGAATAGTTTAAAGGTAACTGGAAAAACTATCCTTGAACAGTTGGATGCAAAAAGGAGATATAGAATTATTTTGCTGGAGTGGGGAGGCCCCTAAGATCCTGAAAATGATGTCTTAAACTTTAATTTTTGAAATATATATCCTAAGTAAAAATTTAATTTCGCATCTTTTTTTCTTCATAAAAAAAGTTGTAGCTTTTTTATTTTTCGAATTATTTACGAAAAACTGTTTTTTTCTCTGATCAAAATATTTTGATTTTTTTCACTTCAACTCACAGCGAAAGAGAAAGTTTGTTATATCTTGTAATAAAAATTATCAGCAATATGTATTGTCATATTCTGCGAGCGACGGCGTTAGTAAAACATCAAAATTTTTATTTAAAAAATTGTTAATAATTTTTTTCCAAGGCGGTGGATAATTCGTGCACAAACAACTTCTATCGTTTCTGGAGTCGAACGAATTTTGAGCAAGCGAAAACTGTCAGCGAGAAAGTTGTTCAAAAAGGTTCAAGGAAGTTTTCTGGAAAGTTTGAGATCAACTGGAGTAGTAGGTAACAAACTTTTGATGTTTTAATTTGCCGGCGCGATAGATTTTCTCCTGCGTAAATTACTCCCTGGCCAGCAAGCCGCTACCCCAGCGTTAAGTGCAACTGCACCTCACAGCCCGTCAACATTTTGTACTTAAAAACACACTATATACACAAATCATTGTTTATTAATAAAAAAAAGTGGTTTTTAATGTATACATTGATATTTTTTGGTTGTAAGAATAATAATTGTATATAATATTGTAAAATAACATTAGAGTATTTCAGAAACCGTTAATTTTTAAATTTTGATAAATTACTGTTTGCCTACTCAGCGGTCGAGAATCTACTTTCTACCATGATTTTCCATATTCCTCGTATTTTAATTACAAAATCTCTATGGGCTCTGAGTCACAGTTGCACCTAACGCTGGGGTGGCGCTTTACTGGCCGGGGCGTAGTTTGCGTGGAAGAAAATCCATCGCGCCGGCAAATTAAAACATCAACAGTTTGTTAACTACTATTCTAATTGATCTGAAACTTTTCA
>JAAAKG020187126.1:0-25146 GCA_010014905.2 Druon quercuslanigerum | reverse complement strand
TTGCATGCAGAATTTCATTACACTGAAATCCTTTTTAAACTGAATCGACATTCCACGCACTACGGCTCAAATCTGAATAGGTCGGTAGACAGTCAATCCATTCACCATAAAATCAGATCAGCGTATAATGGATTTATAATGTTTTCCACACTTTTAGATATCACTAAATTGGTTTTTATAAAATTTAGACTCGCTTCGTATTCTATCCAATGTGGCCTCATTTTATGATCATGCAAGTTGTAATCAGCCGTTGGCTGAATATTATTTAACAACAATTTAATTTAAGAAATTTAAATAAGGTTAAAATAAAATTTGAAATCCTATTTAACGTCTGATAATTAAATTTTTCTTAATTTAAAAATATTTTTTATTTAAAAGGCTACACTGAGGAAAAAGATTACTTGAATCAAAGAAATTTAGTACACATTACTATACATAATACACGTACACATACTACATTTCTTTGAATAAAGTAATTTTTTTTAGTGTATTATTACATTTTTTGTTAAAAATTTATCTCGTTTAGTCAATAACTCTAATATTTGCGTAGAAATATTTTTATTTTGTTTCAAATGGAACTATATTATAGGAAAGTCATCTTTTTTATAAAAAATTTAACTACTTTGTTCAAAATTTAACTATTTAGTCAAAAATTCATTTTTTCTGTTTGTTGAAAGTTAAACCTTTTGTTTCGAAATTCAAGTATTTTGTTGAAAATTTACTTTTCTTAGCAGAAATTTAATCTTCTTTTTAAAAAATTATTTCTTTTTGATTAAAAATAGAATTCTTTGGCTAAAATATCATCTATTACATGCTTAGTTACAAATTACATTTTGGGTTTTGGGAAAAACGATTATTTGACCTAAAGTTAAAGAACTTTGTAAAAGCCTTAATTTTTTTATATAGGATTCATAATTTCAGTTAAAAATTAAACTATTTTATTTAAATAAACTTTTATTATAAAAATTCTTTTTTTTTACATAAAATTGATCTTTTAGACTTAAAAGTTTAACAATTTATTAGAAAAATAAACTGCACGGTTGAAAATTAAACATTTTTGTTAAAAAATCATATTTCTGTGTTAAAAATGCAACATTTTGTATATAATTTATCTTTTTTCTTAAAAATTAAATAATTTTGTTAGAAATTCATTTTTGATCCTCTTGTCTGGTATAACATTAATCTTCTTGGATCGTGTTTCGTTACTCCAATTCAACGTGAAATAGATAAATTTTGATTAATTTAAAAATATTATTTATACAAAAGGCTACAGTGAGAAAAAAGATTACTTAAATCAGAGGAATGTAGTTTGTACTACATTTCTTTGAAGCAAGAATTTTTTTTTTTAGTGTAGTATTACATTTTTGGTTAAAAATGTATCTCATTTGGTCCAAAATTCTAATATTTCTTTGAAAATATTTTTATTTTGTTTAAAATGAAACTGTATCATAAAAAAGTAATCTTTCTCAGTAAAAATTTAACTATTTATTTAAAAATTGATTTTTGCTGTTTGTTAAAAGTTAAACTTTTTGGTTCGAAATTCAAGCATTTTGTTGAAAATTCACTCAAAGTTGAAGAACTTCGTAAAAGCCTTCATTTTTTTTATTTAGGATTCAGAATTCCAGTTAAAAATTGAACTAAAAAAAAATTGAATTAAAATTAACTTTTATCATAAAAATTCTACTGTTTTATATAAAATTGATCTTTTTGACTTAAAAGTTTAACAATTCGGTAGAAAAATAAACTGCTCAGTTATAAATAAAAACATCTTCGTTAAGAGTTCATATTTCTGTGTTAAAAATGCAACATTTTGTATATCATTTATCTTTTTTCTTTAAAATTAAATAATTTTATTTGAAATTCATTTATTTTTTTAAAACTTCTAATTGCATGGTATAACACTAATCTTCTTAGTCCGTATTTCTTGACGATAAGTAATGGGCGGGGTTATTTTGCCTCGATTACGTCACATTTTTAATTTCGAAATTTTCTGCACCTTTAACGTCTTATACCAAAATTTATACTTCATAATGAAATTTATTTCTAAATATTTCTAAATATTATTGACAGAAGAGAACATTTAAAATGTAAATGATTGTTTAATAATGGTTAATAATTATTTTCTTAACATTACGATTTGTAAACTTTTTTACATTTGGCCAGAGAGATAAAATTAAATTATGGACAAAAACTTTTTTTTTTTAGAATTCCAGAAAAATTAGAAGCTTTTTAATAATTATGAAAGATTTGAGGAGATTAAATTTTTTCTGGACTTATGAGAAAATTTCAAACGTTTTATTTCTTATTTTATTAAAAATAACTTGATGTTCTGAACATTCCAAAATGTGCAAAAAAAGAATGTGGAAGATTTTGATAATATTTTTTTAAATTTTTACGATTTAAACAATTTTTAGTTAAACCAAAATTTGCAATTTGTCAAGAGAATAAAAAAAAGTGTTCTTAAGATTCACGGGAAAATTTTAAATGATCTTTTGTAATTAATTCTAAGAGAAAATAGAAAAAGACTACAAAAAATTTCATATTATTTCCTAAAATTTTTCATCTTTTTGCAATTTGGCTATATCAAATAATTTTAGAAAAATATTGAGTAAGTTTAAGAGCTACTCAGAAGCTTTAACAGGATTCAAAAATTATTGAAACTTGTAAAGATTTTTTAGGAATTTGGTAAGATTTCACAAAAATAATTTTTTTAAAACAATTTTATGTTTTCTAGAAAAAATTTATTTTTAAAGATTATGTGAAAAGAAGTCAAAACATCCAAAAAGAGTTTTAAAAATTTTTAACAAGAATTTGAAAGACTTTACGACAATATTCATAAAAATACTCTAAATTTCAACTGAAAAGGATACATTTCACTTCACAAACTGAATATTTAAATTTTCAGTTAGAAAAATAACTTTTCAACTAAAAAATAACGAGTTTGTAATAAAATAGTTAAATTTTTAACAAACAAAAAAAACGAATTGTCAACAAAGTAAGTATATTTTTAAACCTAACAACAAAAGTTTTATAAAAAAAAGAATTTTTCAGTAATAACACTAATTTTATACCAAAAAAGTCGAGTTTTAAACAAAATAGATTAATTTTGACAGAAAACATCAATTTTCAATCAAGAAAATTAAATTTCTATAATAAAAGATCAATTTTTCACAAAAAATTGTATAGTTTGATTTTTAGTCAAAGAAGTGAATGTTCAACAAAAATGATGTGTCTTTAACCATACAAATTAATTTTTGTACCGAATGATTTGACTTTGTAACCAAAAAAATTAATTTGAAGCAAAACAAAAAAAAAATAAAAATTTTCAACTAAAAAAGATAAATGTTCGACTATTTATAGAATACTTAAATTTATGGTTGTAGAGAACAATTAAAAAAAGTGAAATTTTTGAATAAATAGATAAATTTGTATTCAAAAAGATGAAGTCTTGAAAAATACAAATTTTTAACAAAACACATGAGTTTTCAACTAAAAAAGATAAATTTTCAACCGCAAATAGAATACTTAAATTCACAGTTGAAAGGAGGAATTTTAACCGAGATAAATAAATCTTGAACTAATTAGTAAAATTTTGTTAACTAAAGGTGATAAGTGTGCAATGAAAAATAAAACAGTTATTTTTTTTATTTTAAACATTAAATTTTTACTAAAATTATAAATCTCTCGCAAAAAACAATTTTAAAAAAATTCAATTTTCCACCAAGCATTTCAATTTTCGATCGGAGAAGTTTTATTTGCCACAAAAAATTACTTTCTCTTGAAATTCTTGAATTTGTATTCAAATAATTTAATTTTCAACGAAAAAAAATTATTTTCTAACTAAAAAGATAATTATTTTACTGAAAAATATAAAATGGAACTACTATATTTTTAATTTAAAAAATTAAATTTTTATTTTCGAAAACAAATTTTGGTCCAAGAATTGGAATTTTTAAGTAAAGAGGTGGATTTTCAACTAAAATTGAACAGCTAAAGTTCAAGTTGAACAAATTATTATTATCTCGTTAAAAAAAATTTGAAAGAATGGTTCAATTAAAATTATAACAAATTATAAATTATTTAACAAAGTCATTCAATTTGAAACGGTTTGACCAGAGGGTAAAATCTTGGGAAGAAATCTAAAAACTCTTATACAATTGAACAAAAAAATAGAATACTTAAATACACAGTTGAAAGAAGGAATTTTTCACAAAAAAGTTTAATTTTTCACTAAATAGATGAATTTTTTTTAAATTGATCAAGTGTTAAATTAATGAGACTACTTACTTACAAAAAAAGAATAAAAAATAGTTAAATTTGTATAGAAAAAAATAAATTTTGATCCAAAAAGAAGTAATGTTAACTAATAAGAATAGTTTTATGTTAAAAAATATGAGGTTTGAAAAACAGAGATTAATCTTGATATAAAAAGAACAATTTTTAAACAAGAAGATCAAATTTCCATAAGAAAAGATAAATTTCTCACAAAAAATGTTATAATTAAATTTGTAATGAAATAAGTAATTGTTGAACTTAAATTATTTATGTCTAACGGTAAAAATTAATTTTTCACCGAATAATTGAATTTTCAACCAAAGAGAATAATTTTCTAAAAAAAAATTACAAATTATCAACAAAACACATATATTTTTTCAAATAAAAATGAAACATATTCAACCAAAAATAGAACACCTAAATTTAAAGTTAGAGAGGAATTTTTAACAAAAAATTACATTTTTAACCAAATAGATAAATTTTTATCCAAAAAGATGAAGTTTTCTAATTAAATAATTTTACTTCATCGTAAAATTTATTTCTAAATATATCTAAACATCATTGACTGAATAGACCATTTAAAATGTAAATGATTGTTTAATAAAGGGAGATACTTATTTTCTTAACATTTTGCGACCACACTATAGTTTGTAAATTTTCTTATATTTGCCAAAAGAAAGAAAAATTGAATTATGGACAAAAACTTATTTTTTTAAACTCCACAAAAACTAGAAGCTTGTTAATAATTATAAAAGATTTGAGGAGATTAAATTTTTTCCTTATTGATGGGAACTAAGAAAATTGAACTATAACAAATGATCAATTTTGCACAAAAAATGGTATAATTAAATTTTCAGAAAAGAAGTGAATGTTAAACTAAAATTACGTATTTTTAAGAATGAGCACTAATTTTTAATCGAATAATTGAAGTTTTAACCAAAAAGAATAATTGTCTAAAAAATACAAATTATCAACAAAATACATAACTTTTTCATTAAAAATGATACATCTTCAACCACAAATAGAACACTTAAATTTAATGTTGGCGAGAGGAATTTTTAACAAAAAAATTACATCACAAACTGAATATTAAAATTTTCAGTTAGAAAAATAACTTTTCATCTAAAAAAAGACGAGTTTTTAATAAAATAGTTGAATTTTTAACGAACAAAACAAACGAATTGTCGACAAAATCTCTAAACCAAACAACAAAATTTTTATAAAATAAAAGCACTTTCAAGTAATAAGAATACTTCTTGACCAAAAAAGTCGAGTTTCAAACAAAACAGATTGATATTGACAGAAAATATCCATTTTCAAAAAGAAAATTAAATTTTTATAATAAAAGATCAATTTTTCACAAAAAATGGTATAGTTCGATTTTTAGTCAAAGAAGTGAATGTTCCACAAAAATGATGTGTTTTCAACCATAAAAATTATTTTTTTTACCGAAAAATTTGAATTTTTAACCTAAAACATTAATTTGATGCAAAACAAATAAAATACAAATTCACAACTAAAAAGATGAATTTTCAACTATGTATAGAAGACCTAAATTTATGGTTGCAGAAAACAATTTAAAAAAATAGTTAAATTTTTAAACAAATTGATGAATTTTTATCCAAAAAGATGAAGTCTTAAAAAATGAAAATTTTTAACAAAACACATGAGTTTTCAAATAAGAAAAAAAATTTTAACCGCAAATAGAATTATTAAATTTACAGTTCAAGGGAGCAATTTGTACCAAAAAGTTTAATTCTTCACCAAATAGATGAATTTTTATCAAAAATGATCAAGTGTCAACTAATGAGACTACTTACTCACAAAAAAAAGAATAAAAAATAGTTAAATTTGTATAGAAAAAAATAAATTTTGATCCAAAAAGAAGTAATGTTAACTAATAAGAATAGTTTTATGTTAAAAAATATGAGGTTTGAAAAACAGAGATTAATCTTGATATAAAAAGAACAATTTTTAAACAAGAAGATCAAATTTCCATAAGAAAAGATAAATTTCTCACGAAAAAAGGTATAATTAAGTTTGTAATGAAATTAGTGAATTTTGAACTAAAATTACTTATCTCTAAAGATAAAAATTAATTGTGAACAGAATAATTAAATTTTTAACCAAAAAGATTAATTTTCTAAAAAAAATGCAAATTATCAACAAAAAACGTACATTTTTTTACTAAAAATGAAACATCTTCAACCACAAATAGAACACTTAAATTTAAAGTTGGAGAGAGAAATTTTTAACAAAAAATTACATTTTTAACAAATAGATAAATTTTCATCATTTTACTAAATCATTAAATTTATTTCTAAATATTTCTAAACATTATTGACAGAAGAGAACATTTAAACTGTGATTGTTTAATAATGGGCGATAATTATTTTCTTAACATTTTGCTACCACACTATAATTTCTAAACTTTCTTGAACTTCTCAAGAAAAAGAAAAATTAAATTACTCACAAAACCTTATTTTTAAGAATTCCACAAAAATTAGAAGCTTTTTATTAAGTATGAAAGATTTGAGGAGATTAAATTTTTCCCGGATTTATGGGAACTAAGAAGATTGGAGTTCTATAAAAAAATCAATTTTCCACAAAAAATTGTATAATATCATTTTTAGGCATTGAAGTGAATGTTGAACTAAAATTATGTATCTTTAATGATGGAAATTAATTTTTAACCAAATAGAATAATTTTCTTAAAAAATACAAATTATCAAAAAAACACATAACTTTTTTATTAAAAATGATACATTTTCAATCGCAAAGAGAACACTTAAATGTAAACTTGAAGAGATAAATTTTTAACAAAAAAATTACAGTTTTAACAAAATAGATAAATTTTTATCCAAAAAGATGAAATTTTCTAACTAAATCATTTTACATAATCGTAAAATTTATTTATAAATATTTCTAAACATTATTAACAGAAGAGAACATTTAAAATGTAAATGATTGTTTAATAATGAGAGATAATTATTTTCTTAACATTTTGCTACCACACTATAATTTGTAAATTTTCTTACATTTGCCAAGAGAACTAAAAATTAAATTATGGACAAATACTTATTTTTTTAAACTTAACAAAAATTAGAAATTTTTTAATAATTATTAAACATTTGAGGAGATTAATTTTTTTCTAGATTTATGAGAAAATGTGCAGAAAAAGAATATGAAAGACTTTGATAATATTTTTCTAAATTTTAAGTGTTTAAACAATTTTTAGTTACCAAATTTTGCAAGTTGTCAAGAGAATAAAAAAAATGTTTCTAAGATTCACGGAAAAATTTTAAATGATTTGTTTGCAATGAATTCTGGCAGAAAATAGAAAAAGATTTCAAAACATTTTATATTATTTCCTGCAGTTGTTCAGAAAAGTATTAAAGATTTTACAGCAAAATCTTACACACTGGCCATATTAAATAATTTCAGAAAAATATTGAGTAAGTTTAAGAGCTACTCAGAAGCTTTATCAGGATTCAAAAATTATTGAAACTGGCAAAGACATTTAGGAATTTGGTAAGATTTCACAATAATAATTTTAAGAAAACAATTTAATGTTTTGTAGAACAAATTAAAATAATTTTTTATTTTGAACAATTAATTTTAAGAGATTATGTAAAAAACTTCAAAACATTTAAAAAGAGTTATAAAAATTTGAAATAAGAATCTGAAGAAAAATAACTTTTAAAATAAAAAAACGAGTTTAAAGTTCTAATAAAATAGTTGAATTTTTAACAAACAAAAAAACGAATTGTTAAAAAAGTAAGTATATTTTTAAACCAAACAACAAAAGTTTTATAAAAAAAAATTTTTCAAGTAACGACATTAATTGACGTTATCAATTAATGTCGTTTTAATTAATGACATTAATTGCGTTATGACGTAATGACGTTAATTAATTAACATTAATTAAAAGATGAAGTTTTTTAATTATATCATTTTACTTTATCATAAATTTTTTCGTCTATATTTAAACATTATTTACTAAAGAGACCATTTAAAATGTAATTTTTTTTTTTAATAGAGGGAGATAATTATTTTCTTAACATTTTGCTACCACACTATAATTTGTCAATTTTCTTACATTTTCCAAGAGAAAGAAAATTAAATTATGGACAAATACTTATTTTTTTAAACTTTACAAAAATTAGAAGATTTTTAATAATTATTAAACATTTGAGGAAATTAAGTTTTTTCCGGATTTATGGGAAATAAAAAGATTGAAGTTCTAATGCAAATGATCAATTTTGCACAAAAAATGGTATAATTAAATTTTTAGACAAAGAAGTGAATGTTATACTAAAATTATGTATTTTTAAGAATGAACACTAATTTTTAACCTCATAATTGAAGTTTTAACCAAAAATCATAATTGTCTGAAAAAATACAAAATATCAACAAAATACATAACTTTTTCATTAAAAATGACACATCTTCAACCACAAATAGAACACTTAAATTTAAAGTTAGCGTGAAGAATTTTTAACAAAAAATTACGTTTTTAAACAAATAGATAAATTTTTACCCAAAAAAATAAAGTTTTAAATAATAAGTCTATTTTCCTATTTAAAAAAATTAATTTTTAAAATTATCTAAAAAGATGTCAAAACATCTAAAAAGAGTTTTAAAAATTTTAAACAAGAATCTGAAAGACTTTACGACAATATTCATCAAAACACTCTAATTTCAACTAAAAAAGATACATTTCACTTCACAAACTGAATACTTAAATTTTCAGTTAGAAAAATAACTTTCCAACTAAAAAATAACGAGTTTTTAATAAAATAGTTGAATTTTTAACAAACAAACAAAAACGAATTGTCAACAAACTAAGTACTTTTCTACCAAAAAAGTCTAGTTTTAAACAAAATAGATTGGTATTGACAGAAAAAATCAATTTTCAAAAAGAAATTTAAATTTCTATAATAAAAGATCAATTTTTCACAAAAAATGGTATAGTACTATTTTCAGTCAAAGAAGTGAATTTTCAACAAAAATGATGTATCTTTAACCATAAAAATTAATTTTTTTACCGAATAATTTGAATTTTTAACCTAAAAAATTAATTTGATGCAAAACAAAAACAAATAAAAATTCTCAACTAAAAAACATAAATTTTCAACTATATATAGAAGACTTAAATTTATGGTTGTGGAGAACAATTAAAAAAAATAGTTGAATTTTTAAATAAATTGATGAATTTTAATCCAAAAAGATGAAGTCTCTAAAAATACAAATTTTTAACAAAACCCATGAGTTTTTAACTAAAAAAAATAAATTTTGAACTGCAAATAAAATAATTGAATTTACAGTTGAAGGGAGGAATTTTTAACAAAAAAGTTTAATTTTTACGAAATAGATCAATTTTTATCAAAAATAATTAGGTATCAACTAATGAGACTACTTACTTACAAAAAAGAATAAAAAATAGGTAAATTTGTACCGAAAAAATGAATTTTGATCCAAAAGGAAGTAATTTCAACTAATTAGAATACTTTTACAATAAAAAATATGAGGTTCGAACAACATAGATTAATATTTATATAAAAAGATCAATTTTTAAACAAAAAGATTAAATTTCTATAATAAAAGATAAATTTCTCACAAAAAATGGTATAATTAAATTTTTAGTCAAATAAGTGAATGTTAAAAGAAAATTATTTATCCGTAAAGATAAAAATTATTTTTTAACCAAATAATTGAATTTTTAACCAAACAAATAAATTTTTATTCAAAAAGATGAAGTTTACTAATTAAATCATTTTACTTCATCATAAAATTTATTTCTAAACATTTCTAAACATTATTGACAGAAGAAAATATATAAAATGTAAATGATTGTTTAATAATGCAAGATAATTATTTTTTTAACATTTTGCTACCACACTATAATTTGTAAACTTTCTTACATTTGCCAAGAGAAAGAATAATTAAATTTTGGAGAAAAACTTATTTTTTTAAATCCACAAAAATTAGAAGCTTTTTAATAATTATGAAAGATTTGAGATTAAATTTTTTCCGGATTTATGGTAACTCAGAAGATTGAAATTCTATAACAAAAGATCAATTTTCCACAAAAAATGGTTTGATTAAATTTTCAGACAAAGAAGTGATTGTTTAACTAAAATTATTTATTTATAATGATGAAAAATAATTTTTAACCGAATAATTGAATTTTTAACCAAAAAGATTAATTTTCTGGAAAAAAAATTATCAACAAAACACTTTAATTTTTTTTACTAAAAATGATACATCTTCAACCACAAATAAAACACTCAAATTTAAAGTTAAAGAGAGAAATTAAAAATAAATTACATTTTTAACCAAATAGATAAATTTTTGTCCAAAAAGAAGTTTTTCAATTAAATCGTTTTTCTTCATCATAAAATTTATTTCTAAATATATCCAAACATTATTGACTGAAGAGATCATTTAAAATTTGAATGATTGTTTAATGAAGGGAAATAATTATTTTCCTAACATTTTGCTACCACACTATAATTTGTAAATATTTATACATTTGCCAAGAGAAAAAAAATTTAATTATGGACAAAAACTTATTTTTTTAAATTCCACAAAATTAGATGCTTTTCAACAATTATGAAAGATTTGAGGAGAATTACATTTTTCCGGATTTATGGGAACTAAGAATATTAAAGTTAAATAACAAAATATCAATTTTCCACAAAAAGTGGTGTAATTAAATTTGAAGATAAAGAAGTGAATGTTTAACTAAAATTATGTATAATTAACTATAAAAATTATAATTAATCGAAAAAATCAATTTTTAACTAAAAAGATTAATTTTCTAAAAAAACAAATTCTCAACAAAACACATACATTTTTTTTACTAAAAATGATACATTTCCAACCACAAATAAAGCACTCAAATGTAAACTTAAAGAGATAAATTTTTAACACAAAAAGTTCATTTTTAACCAAATAGATAAATTTTTATTAAAAAAATAAAGTTTTCTAATTATATCATTTTACTTCATCATAAAATTTTTTAAAATATATTTAAACATTATTGACTAAAGAGACCATTCAAAATGTAAATGATTGCTTAATAAAGTGAGATAATTATATATTTATTTTCTTAACATTTTGCTACCACACTATAATTTGTAAATTTTCTTACATTTTCCAAGAGAAAGAAAAATTAAATTATGGACAAGAACTTATTTTTAAGAATTCCACAAAAATTAGAAGCTTTTTAT
This sequence comes from Druon quercuslanigerum, assembly GCA_010014905.2. NCBI lineage: Eukaryota > Metazoa > Arthropoda > Insecta > Hymenoptera > Cynipidae > Druon > Druon quercuslanigerum. The sequence goes on along the minus strand of JAAAKG020187126.1, from coordinate 13,636 downwards.
TAATTATTAAAGATTTAAAGAGATTAAATTTTTTCGGATTTATGGGAACTAAGAAGATTGAAATTCTGTAACAAAAGATCAATTTTTCACAAAAATTGTGTAATTAAATTTTCTGGAAAAGAAGTGAATGTTGAACTAAAATCATGTATCTTTAACGATGTAAATTAATTTTTAACCAAATAATTGAATTTTTAATCAAAAAGATTAATTTTCTAAAAAAAACAAATTATCAACAAAACACGTACATTTTTTTACTAAAAATAAAACATCTGCAATCACAAATATAACACTTAAATTTAAAGTTAGAAAGGAATTTTTAACAAAAAAATTACATTTTTAACCAAATAGATAACTTTTTATCCAAAAAGAGGAAGTTTTCTAATTAAATTATTTTACTCTATCATACAATTTATTTCTAAATATTTCTAAACATTGATTAACATTGATTCTGAACATTGATAGAAGAGAACATTTAAAATGTAAATGATTGTTTAATAATAGGAGATAATTATTTTCTTAACATTCTGCTTCCACACTATAATTTGTAAACATTCATACATTTGTCAAGAGAAAGAAAAATTAAATTACTTACAAAAACTTATTTTTAAGAATTCCACCAAAATTAGAAGCTTTTTATCAATTACAAAAGATTTGAGGCGATAAAATTTTTTCGGATTTATGGGAACTAAGAAGATTGAATAGTTGAATTTTGAACCAAAAATATTAATTTTCTAACAAAAAAATTATCAAGAAAACACATCCAGTTTTTTTACTAAAAATGATACACCTTCAACCACAAATAGAACACTTAAATTAAAAGTTAAAGAAAAAAAAAATGTAATAAAAGCATTACATTTTTAACCAAATAGATACATTTTTATCCAAAAGATGAAGTTTTAGCTGAAGAGACTAATTATTTAAAAAAAAGTATTACAAAAAATAGTTAAATTTTTACACAAAAATATAAATTTTGTTTCAAGAAAATTTTTTTTAATAATGAGACTAATTTCCTAATCAAAAATGTCAGTTTTAGACCTAATAGTTTTATATTGATAAAAAAAGTACATTTTTAACCAAAAATAATAAATTTTTCCCCGAGGAGATTATATTTTTACAAAATACCGGAATTTGCAATAATTAGTTACATTTTCAACTGAGAAAGATCCGTTTTCAACAAAACATGAAATAGTTAAAATTTAGTTAAATGTATAAATTTTCGATTTTTACAAACAGTTATCCAATCAAGTGCGGCGCACTAAAACGAATCAATTTAAACTCTAGAAATTCCATAAGCAATAAAAAAAAATTGCGTAATTTTCTGAAAGTTATATAGGTTCGCAGGAGGTTCCTGGTGAGAGTATAGGCAGGTGAAGAAACTCAAGAATGTAAGTACGTACGTGTACTTAACCATATTTGATAGAAAAAAATCCGTTTATGGATGGCTTTATATCGCGCTCTTCGACCCCGAGGCTCGCGTGGTACCCGATGAAAATTAATCTATTTCAGATAACACGGACCGTACATACGGTAAAGTGTGTCCGAGCTTGTAGGTGGGAAGAGAAAAATTACACCTCGCCAGGAAAGTCTCGGGGACGCTGGGAAAGTTATAACGACAAGTCGCAAGAAACGAGATTAGCGGGTTTTAATAGCTTTTTATTTTAGAACTTATTTAAGACGTATATAATTATTTATTTATTATACTCGAAAAATAAATCACTTTTTTAACAATAAAGATTACTTTTTAAGAAAATACTTTAAATTGCAAGAAAATAATTGAATTTTCAAAAAAAAAATGAATACCCAATGAGAAAGTGTAAATTATAAATTTATAATAATTGTTTTTATTGAGTGGTCTAAAATTAATATTTTTCCAATATTGATTTTTATTTCCGCATTGTAAAAAAATTTCACACAACCTTCACTGAGATCCAAACCCTCGTTTTTTTAGATTGTTGGTCTGATACTCCTGTCCACTAAGCTACGGAGAGACGAGATTAATTTGTTCCCAACCCCTACAATTTGAATTATAGATTTTTGACAAGATAAAATATGGTTAATAATTTTATATGAATTACTTTTGTCTGCTTGTTTAAGATCATTTTTTTATATTGATTTTTATTTCTAAATTGTGCTAACATCAATCATAAGATAATAATAGAATTACTATTATGAGATAATTAAAAAATTAATATTAGGATTATAAAGACCATAGAGATAATATTAAGAAATTAAGAAATTATTCTTTTATCTCCATAGCTTAGTGGATAAGAGCATCAGTCCAGCAATCTGAAAGACCAGTAGACAAAAACGATTACCACTAATTGTTTGATACATATAATCTGGTCAAAACTATAACATCAACAAATATATAAAAGTGCATTAGTTGATATTTCTACCAAAAAAGATAAAATTTTATTTAAGAGATGAATTTTAAAACTAAAAGGATGAAAAAAGGCCAGAAGTCAAAAGACGTATTTTCTTTAAAAAAAATGAAAAATTTGTACTCTTAGATGATAATTTTCCAACAAAAAGTGTAATAAATAATTTGATTTTTAATTTGTTTTGTCTACTGGTCTTGAATCAATATTTTTGTTAATATTGATTTATAATTATAAATAGTAAAAAAATGGTTGTTGAGTTTGATTGAGATCCAAACCCAGGTCTTTCAGATTGTCAGTCTGATGCTCTTATCCACTAAGCTACGGAGAGACGAGATCAATTTCTTCACAACCCCTACAATTTAAATTCCGGAGTAATTACTTATATTTGTAACCCTAATTTTTCAAACATTCAAATGTTTTGAATTTTTGACGTTAAGATTCTGACCAGATAAAATGGGTTAAATAATTTGAGTTTTTAAAAATCAATTTCTATTTCTTAATTTGGAAAAAAATTTCCCTTAAGCTCCGCTGGGATTTGAACACAGATCTTTAAATTTTCCTGACTGATGCTCTTATCCACTAAGCTACATAAGGACGAAATTTATTTTTATTTTTTTGATAATTAAGATAATAACGATCATGAGATCATAAAATAATTACGATTTTAATATAATTAAAAAATGAATATTAGGATCATAAAGATCATAAATATAAGGTTAAGGAATTAAGAAATTAACCTTGTCTCTCCATAGCTTAGTGGATAAGAGCATCAGCCCAGAAATCTGAATGACCTGGGTCCGGATCCCCGCGGTGTTCGAGAATATTATTTTCAAAATTTAGAAATAAAAATCGTTGTTAAAAAAATAATGATTTCAGACCAGTAGATAAAAACAATTAACACTAATTGTTTTATGCATATAATCTGGTCAAAACCATAACATCACCAATTATATAAAAGTGCAATAGTTGATATTTCTACAAAAAAATATAAAATATAATTTAAGAGATGAATTTTAAAACTAAAAGGACTCATTTTCAAGAAGCAAAGATTTTTCAGTAACTAGAGAAAAAAATTTCACCTACATTTGTCCCTAAATTGTTAAACCTTTAAGCCAAAAGACGCATTATTCAACAAAGTAAAAAATTTTCACTCTAACATGATGAATTTCCAATAAGAAGTGTAATAAATAATTTAATTTTATATATAATATATATAGTACAAAATATACTACTATTATATAATATATATAATAGTACAAAAATTGTTGTTGAGCTTTACTGGCAGCCAAGCCCAGGTCTTTCAGATTGCAGATCTGATGCTCTTATCCACTAAGCTACGGATAGACGAGATAAATTTCTTTACAATCCCTACAATTTAAATTCCTTCGTAATTACTTATATTTGTAAACTTAATTTTTTGAACATTCAAATGTTTTGAATTTTGGATGTTATGATTTTGATCAGATAAAGTTCCGCTGGGATCCAAACCCAGATGTTAAAATTTGCCTGTCTGAAGCTGTTATCCACTAAGCTACAAAAGTACGAGATTCATTTTTATTTTTATATCATAAGGATAATAAAGATCATAAGATCATAAGATAATTAAGATTAAGTTAAAAATAAGATTAGGATCATTATCACCATAAAGATGAGATTAAGAAATTAAGAAAATAATCTCGAGAGACGCAATAATCTCTGTAGCTTAGTAAGAAAGACCATCAGACCGGCAATCTAAAAGACCTGGGTTTGTATCCCGGCGGAGCTTGGGAGCAATTTTTCTATAATTTATAAATTGAATCAATATTCAAAAAATTTTGATTTCAGAAGAGTAGACAAAGAGAATTTCCAAAAAATTTTGTAATAAATTTTATTTTGACATAATCATAACTTCAAAAAATATATGAAAAGCATAATAGTTGACATTTCCATCGAGAAAAATAAAATATTGTTTGAAATAAACAAATCTTAATTTAATACTAATTCTTTTTTTCTACGATTCTAAAATAAATATTGTTTGAAAATGGATTTTTATTTATAATTTTTGAAAAAGTGCACTCAAGCTCCACTGGGATCCGATCCCAGATCTTTAAATTTGCCTGACTGATGCTCTGATCCACTAAGCTACAGAAGGATGAGATTCATTATTATTTTGAGATCATAATGATAATAAAGATCAGAAGATAATAAGGATTATAAGATAATTAAAAAATTAATATTAGGATCATAAAGACTATGAAGATAAGATTAAGAAATTAAGAAATTATTTTCGTCTCTCTGAAGCTTAGTGGGAAATACCATCAGACCGGCAATCTAAAAGACCTAGGTTCGTGTCCCGGCCGGGCTTGGGAGCAATTTTTCCATGATTTACCAATTAAATCAATATTTTAAAAAATTGAGTTTACAAGAGTAGAAGAAACGAATTAACAATAAATTGTTTAATAAATTTTATTTTGTCAAAATCATAACATAAAACATATGTAGAAAGTATAATTGTTGACATTTGCACTAAAAAATGAAATCTTGTTTAAAGAAAATGATTTTTAAAACCGAAAACACGATTTTAAAAAATTAAGATTTTTCAGTAGTGAAGGAAACAAAAGTTCACCTAAATTCCAGCCTAAATTGTTGAATCTCTAAGCCAACAGACGAATGTTCTGTACCAAAATGAAATTTCCAACCTAAGATGATGAATTCCCAGCAAAAACAAAATTGCTTTTGTCTACCGATCTAAAATAAATATTTTTTAAACATTGATTTTTATTTCTGAATTGTAAAAAAATTACTCTCGACCTTCACTGGGATCCGAACCCAGGTCTTTCTGATTGTCGGCCTGATGCTCTTATCCACTAAGCTACGGAAGGGCAAAATTCATTTTGTATTCTTATTATTCTTAGATCATAAAGAGAATAAAGGTCATACAATCATAAGATAATTAAGATTATAAGATAATTAAAAAATTAATATCAGGATTATAAATATCACAAAGATAATATCTGAAAGACCTGGATTCGGATCCCCGCGGAGCTTGAGAATTTTGTTTTTCACACTTTAGAAATAAATATCAATATTAAAAAGAATATTGATTTTAGACCAGCACACAAAAATAATTAACACTAATTGTTTGATACATGTTATCTGGTCAAAACAATACTAACAAAAAATATAATAAGGCGTAAAAGGTGATATTTACAAAAAAAAGATGAAATTTTATTTAAAGAAAAGAACTTTAAAATTAAAAAGATGAATTTTAAAGAAATAAAGATTTTTCAGCCACTAAAGGAAAAAAGTTCATGTAAAATGCTGAATGTTTAAACTAAAAGAGGAATTTTCTGTACAAAAATTGAATTTCCAACTAGAAAATATGAATTTTCAACCAAAAAATAATTTAAAAAAAAAATAGTTCAAATTCCCACCAAATACATGACCCTTCATTTAACAAAACAAATTTTTCAACAATAGAGTTTAGAATTTACTCACGCAGTTACATTTTTAATTAAAAATGTCAATTTTCAACAAAATATTTTCATTTTTTACCAAAGGATGAATTTTTATCTAAAATCACGAATCATAAAAAAAAATATTTCTTAACACAGTGGTTCAAACAAAATTTTTTATCAAAACAGTTAAATTCTTAACCCAACGACCAAAGCTCAACTAAAAGGTGAGCCTAATTCGAATCCGTGGTGAAAATTCAAATATTTTGAATAGTAAAATATGTTTGATTTTTTATTTTTATATTTTTTTTCAGGCATAAAAAATTTTATACATGTGTTTTTTCTTCCAAAATGGCGGACAAAATGCAAAAATGTCCCAACAACTGTTTTTTTCCATCATCGTTATTTTTCTCGAAAACTTCAAAGTTTAAAAAAAAGTTCCATAGATCAAAAATGTCTCAAAAATTAACCATAGAATACTATGAAATTTTTTCAGATTTTTTAGAAAAAATTTTTGATTTTTCAAAAAATCCAAAAATTGAAAATTGAAAAAAAAATTTCAAAAAATCTGAAAAAATTTAGGAATATTCTTTGACTAATTCTATGACATTTTTATTTTTCGAAAATTTGTACCAGAGCCTATAGTTTTTGGGAAATATATAAATAAAAAAGTAAATTTCCAAAACATAAAAACGGCTGAAAAGAATTGGTACAAATTTTATCAAGAATTAAAATGTCTTACAATTAGTCAAAGAATATTCTTGAATTTTTTCAAATTTATTGAAAAATTTTTTTGCAAATTTCAATTTTTCTTGATTTTTTGAAAAAGCAAATATTTTTTCTAAAAAATCTGAACAAATTTCATAGCGTTCTATGGTTAATTTTAAGAAATTTTTATATAATGGAACTTTTTTAAACTTTGAAGTTTTTGAGAAAAATAACGATGATAAAAAAAATAGTTTTTAGGATATTTTTGCATTTTGTCCGATATTTTGGAAGAAAAAGCACACACATAAAAATTTTCTGTTTAAGTTTATGAATTTTGTGCACAGATAGTTGATGAAATTTTAAGATATTAACGCGTTTTATGTCTGAAAAAATTATGAAAATAAAAAATCAATCATTGTTCACTATTTTTGTATGCAAAAACCGCCATATTTCATTTTGAAGTCAAAATATTCGAATTTTTACCACGGCTTCGAATTTAGCTCACCCAAAAATATAAGGAACAGTAATTTTTATCTATTTATTGTTTTTTTATACCCATAAATTTTGCGGTCAAACTCATGTTATAAAATTGATAGCGTTGGTCGTTAAGGGGTTAAGCAAAGAAGATTAATTTTGAGCAAAAACAGTTAAATTTTTATTCAAGAAAGATGAAGTTTCTACTAAAACAGATTTATTTACAAATCGAAAAGATAAATTTTCAACAACAAAAAATAGTTTAATTTTCATTAAAATATAGATTGAAGTTGTCTTTTCAACACCAAAATATATATTTTAAACAAAAATTAAATTTTCTTCTAAGATGCTTGGATTTTTAGCATTAAAATACAAATTTTCAACAAAAAAGTTAACTTTTCAACCAAAAAGGTTGAAAATTGCAAATTTTATGATGGTTGTGATTTATAAATGCCAATGATTTTGCATTAAAATTCTTTTAGAAAAAAAAACTAATTTTCAAAAAACGCACTAATATAAAAGACGTACAATGTTTACAATAATTTATTAAAAAATTCGCAAATTTTAGTTTTTTATTATTAGTTTTAAACAGCTTTTATTTAATTAATAAAACAACTTCAAATAATGAAAAGTCATACAAGTTTTTAACAACAATGATTTCTGCAGGATTTATTTTTCCAAATCATCCATTTGATTTTTTCAAAAAAAAAGTTTTTTGGTTCACGCTAGAATCTCTGAAAATTGGCTATATTATATTTTAAAATGAATTTAAAATTTAATGAAAAAATGTTCCTCTTAAAATCATTTCCAAAAAAATAGCTCTATTTGATAAATCATTTATTTAATAAATAATCGATCGTCTTCAAGGTTTAAAATTAATATGATAATCTAAAAAAATGCAGTCGTTAATAAAAGTGCATTTTTTAAAAAAATTAGGTGAGAGATAAAATATAAAAATTTTGACAGCTCATACAAATATTATTTCTTATATAATTTTAAAAAATTTTAAGCACAACGATATTATTTTTTGATACAGTTCACGTTTATTTCTATAATATTTTTTAGGATTAGTAAAAATAAAAATAGAATTAAAAAACGTAATGTTTTGTGTTCATAATACATACATTAAACAACAAATAAAAGTTTAAAACTGCTCGTTTTTAATTTTCAAACAATAATTATAAAATACGGTATATTAAGTTTAAAGTTATTCAAAAATTAATATTAGGACTGAAAAAAAATTAATTAAACAAAGGACTTAATGGAAGTTACCTTATGTAAGAAAAGTGATGTTTATCATATTTTATAAAGCTTATTTTACTGAAAATATAAAAAAAAGTATCTAAAAAGAGCGTCTTGGGCATGCCGCCAACTTCGAAATATAATTAATTATGGAGGTTGATTTATTTTACGTATACAGGGTTAGTTCTGGTAGACAGAAGGGGTTGGAATCTCCAGCAAACTGAACTTCCTGGTTTTAATGGTAGTAAATCTGTTCGTATTTGAGAACAGCATCTGAATTTCGAATTTTATTGTTTACCAACCCCAGGGTTAATTTTTTTTTAGAAACAGTTTATGTGACAAATTGCGAAATTCAGGATATCCAACATAGTCTATTTCCACTTAACTTCATTTCAGATTGTTGAGAAAATTTACAATTTCAAGTGATAATGTATCATGACTTTTGAGGATTATTTATTTTATTCAGGGGTGGTAAGAGTTGAAATGATGATGAATTTCCAATAAAAAGTATAATAAATAATTTGATTTTAATTGGTTTTGTCTTCTGGTCTGATGTTCTTATCCACTAAGCTACGGAGAGATAAGATCAATTTATTCACAGCCCCTACAATTTATATTCTGACGTAATTCCTTATACTCGTGTGATTAATTTCAGAAAAATTAAAATGTTTTAAATTTTGGATGTTACAATTTTGACAAGATAAAATGTTTTAAATAATTTAAGTTTTTTAAAATAGATTTCTATTTCTAAATTTTGTAAAAATTGCACTCAAGCTCCGCTGAGATCCAAACTCACATCTTGAAGTTTGCCTGTCTGATGCTCATATCCACTAAGCTACAGAAGGAGGAGATTCATTTTTATTTTTAGATCATAAGGATAATAAAAATCATAAGATCATAAGATAATGAAGGTTATAAGATAATTAAGAAAATAAGGATAAGATTGAGGAATTGAGAAAATAATTTCGTCTCTCTGTAACTTAGTGGAAAAGAATATCAGACCGGCAATCTAAAAGACCTGGGTTCGTATCCCAGCGGAGCTTAAGAGCATTTTTCCCATAATTTACCAATTAAATCAATATTAAAAAAATATGTGAATATAAATATGAGAAAATATTAACCCCAGCGTTAATTTTTTTTTAGAAACAGGTTATTTTACAAATGGCAAAATTCAGGATATCCAACATAGTCTATTTCCATTTAACTTCATTTAAGATTATTGAGAAAGCTCACAATTTCAAGTGATAATGTACCATGACTTTTAAGAAAGATTTATTTTATTCAGGGGCAATAAGAGTTGAAATCTCTCGGAATATACCAGTATTTTGGTATTAAATTTTTTTTAATTCCCTAATCTGTTGAATTTTTATTCAAAAACTTCAATCATCAACCAAAAATGGATTAGTTAAATTTTCGATAAAGAAAAATAATTTTGAACGAAAATGATGAATCCTTAACAAAAGGAATTTTATTTTTAACAAAGGTTCATTTTCTACCAAACAAGATGAACTTTTAACCAAATGGTTGAATTTTCAAATAAAATTTGTTTTTGTTTAATACATGAATTTTCATTTTATGTGATAAATTATTAACCAAAATAATAGATTTTTATTAATGTACTTAGTTAACTACCTTTGTTTTTTTAACAAATTTTACTTTTAACTTACAAAAAGATGAATCTTCAACCAAATATTTAAATTTGCAATTACGAAAAATCAATTTCCAAGAAAAAAAGGTATAGTTCCATTTTCAATTAACAAAAATAACATATAAACATTAAAAAATAAGATATTTTCTCAAATTCAATTGTTAAACAAATGAATTAATTCTAAAATGAAATCATGAATCTTAAAGAAAAGAATTTCTAACAAAATTAGTTTAACTAAGCAGTAACGTTTTAAATAAAAAATATCAATTTGTAGCAAAAAATGTGATAGTTTACGTTTGGACTGAATAATATTTAAATTTTAAGTAAAAAACAATTTATGATTTAAACAGTATTATTTTTATTTAAAATAAATAACACTTAAATTTAACAAAACCATGAATTTTCTAGGAAAAAATTTATTTTACACCAATAATGAAGAATTTTAAACAAAGTGCATAAAGTTTTAAGCAAAAAATACATTTGTAAATAAAAAAGATCAAGTTTCAATCAAAAATTCAATAGATAAATTTTCAGATGATAAAAATGAATTTTCAACCAAAAAAGAAATAGTTAAATATTCAATAACAAATTTAGTTCTTAATCATAAAAAAAATCATTTTGTTAAATTCAATTTTCAACCAAACGCATGAATTTCAAAATGAAATCTTGAATGAACACAAAAAATTAGTAAATTAGTTCAACTAAGTAATAAAATTTTTAATAAGAAAATACAAATTCTCGAAATAAAGTATCAGTTCATATGTGAAATAAAAAAGATTAAAATTTTTAATAAAAAATGTCAGTTTAAACAATAATATTTTAATTGCAAAGAAAAAACACTCAAATTTAACAAAAACGATTAATTTTCTGGGAAAAATTTATTTTTTTACCAATAAAGAAGATATTGTAACAAAATACATGAATTGTAAAAAAACTGGACAAATTTTTCACTAAAGAAGTTCAATTTTTAATACAAAATAAAACAGATAAATTTTCGATAGAAAAATCAAATTTTAAACAACAACAAAAAACACGATTTTCTAAAAAATGCAGTTAAATAGTAAGTTTTTGACTAAAATGATACATTATTTAAAAAAAAAAGGTTTTTAACAACAATGATTTCTGCAGAATTTGTTTTTCGTAATCATCCATGTTATTTAAAAAAAAATGTTCTTCGGTTCACGTTAGAATCTCTTAAAATTGGTTATAGAAGATTTTGAAGTGAATTTTAAATTTATTGAAAATATTTAATAAAAATATGTTTTTTAATAAAAGATCGATCGCGTTTGAGGTTTACAATTAATACTGAACTAAAAAAGATTAAAATTTTAAATAAAAAATGTCAGTTTAAACAATAATATTTTAATTGCAAAGAAAAAACACTCAAATTTAACCAAAACGATTAATTTTCTGGGAAAAAATTTATTTTTTTACAAATAAAGAAGATATTTTAACAAAATACATGAATTTTAAAAAAACTGGATAAATTTTTCACTAAAGAAGTTTAGTTTTCAATACAAAATGAAACAGATAAATTTTCGATAGAAAAATCAAATTTTAAACAACAACAAAAAACACGATTGTCTAAAAAATGCAGTTAAATAATAAGTTTTTGACTAAAATGATACATTATTTTTAGAAAATTGATTAAAAAAATTAGTTTAACTTACTACAAATTAGTTGAATCTTTAACAAAATAGTTAAATTTGTAACTAAAAAAAAGTTAATTTCTATCAAAAAATGGAATAGTTAAATATTTAATAACTGGAATTGGAAATAAAAAAAACTGAAATGTAATCAAAACGATAAATTTTCTAAACAAAAATTTATTTTTTACCAATAAAGAAAAATTTTCAACGAAATACATAAAGTTTCAAACAAATAGATACATTTTTTCACTAAAAAAGTTCAATTTTCATTTAACAATGGAACATATAAATGTTCAATTTAAAAAATTAATTTTAAACAACAATAAAGAAAATATCTTTCAACAAGGTGGTTTAATAATAAGTTTTTAAACTAAAATGATGAATTATTTACAAAAAAACTAATTAAAAAAAGTAGTTTAACCACCTACAAAGCAAATAATTTTTAACTATAAAATATGAATGATAAAAAAAATGAATTTTTAAACAATAAAGAGATAGTTAAATATTTAATTTATAAAATTAATTTTCAAACATAGAAACGTGATTTTTTTTTTAATTCAATTTTTAACCAAATACATGGACGAATGAATTCAGCTAAGCAGTCCAATTTTTGGTAGGAAAATACCAATTCTTGTCAAAAAATGTAATTGTTTAAATTTCAACTTAACAAGATTTATTTTTAAATTAAAAAACAATTCATATTTTAAACAATAACATTTTTATTAAAAATGAAAAAACATTTAAATTTAACGAAAAAAATGAATTTTCAGGGTAAAAATTGATTTTCTAACATTAAAACGATTTTTTAACAAAATATATGAAGTTTTAAACCAATAGATGAATTTTCAAATAAAAAAATCAAACTTCAATAAAAAACGGAATAGCTAAATGCTCTGCTGAAAACTTAATTTTCCGCAGAAAAAAGAAAAACGGCGATTTTAGAACCAAATAGTTAAATTATCGACCACATAACTAAGTTTTGAACTAAAATAATAAATTATTGCCGGAAAGCTAATTTAAAAATTTTAGTTTAACTTTCAACTGAGTAGAAGAAATTTGCACCAAAAAATCTGAATTGTCACTAAAATAGTTGAATCCTCAGCCAAATAGTAGAATTTTTATCTAAAAAATATCATAATATATACCATAATTAAAAAAAACACAAAGAATTTTAAATAAAATAGTTTAATTTTAACCGAGCATATAAATGTTTAACAAAAAAATAGATCTCTACTCAAAAAAGTTAATTTCTAAGAAAGTAGTTCAAGTAGATGAATTGTCATTAAAAAAAATGATTTCTACAAAAAATAAAACAGTTCATCTTTCTGCTCAAATATATAAAAAAACCTGTTAAGTTAAATCAGAAACATGAATTTTGAACCAAAAAGATTGACTTTTTACCAATAATTTTTTCACTCGCCGAATTAGTAATTTTGAAGGATCTAACTAAGCAGATTCATTTTGAATGACGTAATCAGTAACTTTAAATGAATAAATCAGTAAGTAAGATAGAGCTAAGCCGCAACTTTCAATGTGTTAATCAGTAATTTATGTTCAATTTACATTATTTTTTAAAATGTGGGACTTTAATTACGAATTTTAAGTTAGAAATAGTTTTACTTTTTTTATAGAAGACGAGCAAGTTTTTTTCACTGACTGAAAATCAGTCAATCTTATTGACAGAAAGTCAGTCAATCTAATTGACTGAAAATCACTTAATATAATTGACTGAAAATCAGGTAATTTAATTGACTGAAAATCAGTCAATCTAATTGACTGAAAATCAGTTAATCTAATTGACTGAAAATTAGTCAATCTCATTGACTGAATAATTCAGTCAGCAATACTGACTGCCTCGTCTGTTAATATGACTGTTTTTTCAGTAAAAATCACTTACAATTCATTTAAAGCATATGCCTAATTAATTTTATCTGCTAAAATTTGACTAATTAAATTAGGAGTGTATTATTCCTAATTTCGAGAAAGTTCTTTTCATATAAATATAATAAATTTTTTTATTATTTTTATACCATTAAGCCATGTCCCTTTCGGGGTGAGCGCGACTCTTTCGGTTCTGCAAAAAGTTCATCAGAAGTGTAC